>PVIY010017878.1:0-48649 GCA_004026745.1 Myrmecophaga tridactyla
CACTGCTATCCGTTTGGCATGCCTTCTTACTACTAGATAGCCAACAGGCACCAACGAAGCATCTATTATATACAGAAAGCTAAGCACTTAAGATTATGAACGCTGCAGCCAGACTGCCTAAGCTCAAATCCCGGCTCTATCAAACTACATAATCTCAGACAAGTGACTTCACCTGTCTTCTCTGGAGAATGGGAGTGATACTGTAACTACAACTTGCAGGGAGGATGAAATTGAGTAATATACACAAAGCACTTAAATCAATGCCTGACAAATGGCAAATTACAATGAGCATCAGCTCTCACTAAGTATTAAGGGCTGGCACTGTGCCATGCAAGTTAATGTTCGTTATTTTGTTTATGGTCTACAAAACAGACTGTGACACAGCAGTTAAAAGTATACACTCTGGAAAAAATATATATATATACACTCTGGGTCAAAGGCCAGAGTTCTAATCCTTTCAGCTACTTCCTGACTGGGTGACCTCTTCCACTTACTACTCTAAACACCAGTTTCTTCCACCTGCAATAAAATAGACTCAAGAACGGTTATCTGCCTTACAGAGGAGTGATGAAAGTTACATGATATACCCATCACTTGGTCCATAGAAATTATTCAATAAATTTTAGCTATAATAATAATCTTCTAAAGGTAGTTTCTCAGACTCCCCGGAAGCAGAGCCTTAAACAGGACTTCTGCATAAAAAACTGACTGAGCAGCCTGTGAAGGCAAAACCTATAAAGGAGTAAGGGAAGTGAGACATGGCAAGAGGAGAGGCTGGGCCGAGGTGTGGGCTCAGCTGATGTTCAGCCTTGAGGTTAGAGACAAGGAGGCCCAGGACCTTTGTATCAGTCAGTCACTAGCTGTGAGCTGCTAAGTGCCAATCCCCTAGAAGCTTGCTGGCAAAGGTGGCTCCAGCTCGGGCAGCCTGCAGAAACAGAAAGCTGTGAGGACATGGCAGCTGACATTCAGGGCCGCAAGGCAGTACAGAGTACCTGGGCATCTAGCTACAGTATTACAATCTTCTCCATACTCATCTCCATTTTACATATGAGGATGTCTAAACACAAAGGTCTCAGGGCCATGTCTATAGTCTTAGTCTTAGAGCACAGAGGGGCTTTAGGCAAGTTCTCTAAAATAGGCAGAGTGTAAAGTGCATATAATAATCTAGGGGTACCTAACAAAAGGCCCATAGGAGCCAGGCAGGCACCAGAATTGAGCCTAGAGAAGAGGGCTAGGTGCTGCTGAGGTGCCCTGGATGGGTGGTGCTGCTGCAGCCAGCTGCCAAGCATAAGCCCAGTCACAGAGGGTGTCCAGGGAAGAAGCAGGCCAGACTGTGCCAGGTGTTCCAGTTTTGAAGGTGAAGCCATAAGCTTGGACATTTTAAAGAGGTAAGCTGGATTTTTCAACACTGGCTCCAACTCTTGAGAACACAGTGTGGACCAAACTAAACACAAGGGCCAGACTGGCATCCTGCTTAACACAGTGGCCTGTGCTTGTCTTCCACAGGGCATAAGGGGCCAGCCAGGCCCTGCCTCTCTGGGATCTCCTGCAACAGGAAGGCCAGCCAGGAGAAGCGGGCACGTGCTCTCTCACCTCCTCCATGTTGACTTCGAAAGGGCCTGCCGACTGGCACTCAGGACAGGAGCCTGGCTTCACCTCCTGGTTCTGAGACTGACAGAAAGGACCCAGGACGAAGCTGCACTTGTTGCAGTTGTATTTGACCATGCTGAGCTGGGGCAGGACACCTGTGCAGCTGGTCACCACCCCACTGGTGCGGATCAGCTGGTTCAGGTGTAGCTGTCTGCAGAGAAAGGGGGAGGCAGAGGCCTGGACCCATGTCCTCCTATCAGGGCTCCAAGCGAGGATGCACCAACATCAGATCCCGAGAAAGCGGGCATGGCTTGCCCCCCACCCCCAACCCAACAAGCTGGACTAACCAAATCCATCCCATGACATCCCTGGTCCAACCCAGAACAAATCCCAAGACAAGGGCTATGGCTGGTATACCCCACCCTGCCCACACCCCCGCCATTCTCCATTGAAGCTCTCAGGAATGACGGCTGAACCACAATGCTGTGGTTCATTTCAGCCTAACCAGGATCTCTTCGTCCTCGCCCCTACCTCAGCGAGCGCAGCTCCTCCACCAGCGGCAGATGGGAAATGCGGACGTGGATGTGGCTGGCAATGCGGTCGTACTTGGGGTACATGGCCAGCACGACCTCTAAGGCAGCCTCGTCAAAGATCTGCAGCAGCTCAGCTGGCGCCTCTGGCAGGAAGTAGGCCAGGACATGCTCCCTGGCAGCCAGGTCCTCATAGTTCACTACCAGGCTCTCACGGTTCTCTGCAGGGGGGCAAAGAGGGAGCAAAGACCAAGCATCAGGCCTGGGGCTGGGGCCAGAGGAGCAATTTTCCTCTTGCTGTGATATCTAGGAAAGACAGGAGGCCCACTAACCCACAGCCTCGACTGAGTAGGAAAACCCAGCTCTTAACTTCTCAGTCTGCCACATTCTGGCTACTGGACTCTGATAAGTCACATATCCTGAGCCTCAGTTTCCCACTCTGTGAAACTGGGATATCACACAGTTTACAAAGGCACTAGGGGGTAAAGTAAAATAACATACAGAGGGACCACTGCACTAGGGGCTGCTAACTCAAACTGCCTACAGGGGCCAGGAAGGCATAAATACACTGTCAAATACAAGACAAAAAAGAACAGAGGGGACTGTAGAGAACCAAGACCCACATAGTCTCCCCTGTTTTTTTTTTTGGCATGGCCTGGCTCCAGGAATCGAACCTGGGTCTCTGGCATGGCAGGCAAGAATTCTGCCACTGAGTCACCGTTGCACTGCCCCACATACCCCCTTTTAACATCCATCACTGTCACATAAAAATGAGAGTCCAGCATTGTGACTTGCAATGAAAGCTATCATCCCGATTTTTATATAAAATCTGCCACTTTTTAGGTACAAAAACACACTTCTAAGAGCCAGACGTGGTCTCCAGACAGCTGGTTGGAAGCTAAGGGCAGACACCTGGCCCTTTCTGTATTTATCTAAAGGTAAGAAGTTGTAGGCTTCAACTCCCAGCCCATGACTAGCTACGGCTAAGTTACTATTCCCCGCACTTCACTTCTCTAGTAAATGACCCCTTTCAAGGACAAAAGGAACACACTCCCTGCAAAAGGATGATGGCAGGGCAGGCGGCACCTTTGCACATGTCACTGATGCGCTCCTTAAAGACGTTGTGGCCGTGGCCGTCCACATGAGTGCGCAGGAAGTTCTTGAATCGGTGGTGGATCTCCAGCCGGGGGCCGGCCATGCTCACCCACTCGCGCACAGAGTGGCCCTTCAGGTCCTCCAGGTTCTCAATGCTCTCGATCATCTCTTCATCCTCCTCGCCGTCCTCCGTGGCCCGCTCCACCTGGCGGCGTTTCCGGGTAGGGCGCTCCTCGTCTTCCTCATCACTGTCTGGGGAGGCAAAGAAAACCAGAGCAGAGTTCTTCCCGGCACCTCCTCAGCCTCCCACTCCCTCGCTCCCCACCCAGAGGCCCGCTGCCTCCCAACCACTGGTTTTGGGAGTCAGCAACAGCCGGCCCCCACCCCTGGGAGTGCAGGCGCTTGCACCTACCGTACAGGAGCCCGCGGCGCATGCGGCCCAGGCCACGGCCAGCTTCCCGGTCGCGCTGCCGCATGACCCGCTCTGCCTCTGCCCTCTGGCTGGCAGTCAGCTCCTCGACGTCCTCATCATCCAGCGCCAAGCCCTCGGTCTCGTAGGTGTCCAGCTCTGGGATGGCCCGGTAATCCCTGAGAAAGAGCCGAAGAGGACGTGGTTAGCACTTGAACAACTCCACCCAGGAACTGGGCCTGCTCCAGAAGGCTCCAGATCACCAGGCTAGGCCGAATGCGAAGGGCTGAAAAAGGGAACTTAAAAAATAAATAAATAAACAAAAAGGAATTGGGGAAGATGCCTTCAGGTAGCAATCCCAACTCTCCCCACAGGAATTCTCCCTGTATGTCTCTGACAATGTTATCATCAAACAACCTGACGTCCTGGAAGGTTACCTATTTGTACTGGTTTGAAAGGATGTATGTACCCCAGAAAAGCCATGTTTTAATCCTAATCCCATTTTGTAAAGGCAGCCATTTCTTCTAATCTCTATTCAGTACTGTATGTTTGAAACTGTAATTAGATCATCCCCCCTGGGGAAGACTCAAGAGTGGTTGTTAAACTGGATTAGCTGAAGGCGTGTCTCCACCCATTTGGGTGGGTCTTGATTAGTTTCTGGAGTCCTATAAAAGAAGAAAAAGTTTGGCGAATAAGAGATTCAGAGAGAGCAGAGAAGAACGACACAGCCACGAGAAGCAGAGAGCCCACAAGCCAGAGACCTTTGGAGATGAAAAAGGAAAACGCCTCCCTGGGAGCTTCATGAAACAGGAAGCCAAGAGAAGAAGCTAGCAGATGATACTGTGTTCGCCACGAGCCCTTCCAGATGAGCAAGAAACCCTGACCGAGTTCACTGTGAGTCTTTCCATTTGAGAGAAACCCTGAACTTCATCAGCCTTCTTGAATCAAGGTATCTTTCCCTGGATGCCTGTGATTGGACATTTCTATAGACTTATTTAATTGGGACATTTTCTCGGGCTTAGAACTGTAAACTAGCAACTTATTAAATTCCCCTTTTAAAAGCCATTCCATTTCTGGTATATTGCATTCCGGCAGCTAGCAAACGAGAACACAATTTATCAACAGCCAAACCAGCCTCTCTGAAACATTCATCCACTGTCTGAACCCTCTGTAGCTACCACAAGACCTTCATGATCATCTTTCAGATATCTGATGGGAAATAATGCCTTAACAAGGAACTCACTGACAGCAATTGTTACTTTCCTTCCAACAATTCTGGGAAGCAGACAATATCACACTATCCAAAAGATGTGTGAAACTGAGGCTTCAGAAGGTGACATGATTTCTGCCAACAGTCACGTGGAAAACCACAGGCTGTTTTACTGATATCACGCCACCTCCTGACAAACAATACTCTAGAACTCTCCCCCTTTTCAGGTAAGTGGTCATTGCTAACCTGATACTATTTTTGAGTAAATTCTGTCAAACTACCCTCTGAGAACAAACAACCCCATGATGATGATGGCAGAAAAAGAACCCACAGCCAGGTAAACTTCTGGGCTGTGATGGTTGAGGAGTGTCAAATATCCTTAAGGAAAAGATATCTGACCTTTCAAGGATTTTAAGTCATGTGAAATGCCCTGAACAAAAATCTAATTGGTCTATTAAAAAAATGTTTTTTGATAAATCGGACTTCACCAAAATATAAAACTTTTGCACTTCAAATGACACAATAAGGAAATGAAAAGATAAGCCACAGATCAGGGAGAAAATCTTTCAAACCACGTATCTGATAAAGGACTTGTATCCAGAATATGTAAAAACAAACAAAAACCCCCCACAATGCTGTCAACTCAGGTAAAAAAACAGGCAAAGGATCTGAAAGAATGTTTCTCCAAAGACATACAAATGGCCAATAAGCAAATGAAAGGGCACTCAACATCATTAGTCATTAGGGAAATACAAATCAAAAGTGGTATGAAATTTCACTTCATACCCACCAGGAGGCTAGAATCAAAAAGAAAATAACAAGTGTTGGGTAAGGGTGTGGAAGACCAGAGCCCTCATAGACTGCTTATGGGATTGCAAAATGGTGCAACTTCTTTGGGAAACAGTCTGGCAGTTCCTCAAAAGCTTAAACGGAGTTACCATATGATCCAGGGATATAGCTAAGAGGTATATAGCCAAGAGGAATGAAAACACATGTTTACATGAAGACTCAAAGGCAAACAGCCATAGCACCATTATTCATTAACAGTAAAAAAAGAAACAAAAAAAGAAAACAGAAACAACCCCAGTGGCCATCAACTGATCAATGGATAAACTAAATATGGTCTATCCACCCCCCAAAATAAATATATAAAAAGAAATGAAGTACCGACACATGGTACAACAGTGATGAACCTTGAAAATTACACTAAGTGAAAGAAGCCAGTCACAAAAGACCACATTATTAGATGATTCTATTTATATGAAATGTGCCAAACTAGCAAATCTCTATAGGGACAGAAAGTAGATTAGTGGTTGCCTAGAGTAGGGGTGGGGGATTAACTGTAAAAAAGGCACAGGGATTTTATTGGCATGATGGAAAAATGTTTTAACTGGATTGTGGTGATGGTTGCACAATTTAGCACTGAACTCAACACTTACAAGGGTGAATTTTATAATGTTACACCTCAATAAAGTTGTTTCAAACACACACACACCCAAAACCTAATTTGACGTAGCCAGTTTAGACACCTCTATCCTGAGGCTCCCTACAAATGTCTCTCATTCTCCATGAAACATGGAAAGAGAAACAAAGGGAAAGGCCAGGAGAGAGAAGGTTAGGGAGGGGCATCCTGCCTGAAAACTCCACAGCCTACAACAGGGAAGCCACTCATATTGTGTATCCTGTCCCTAGGTCCAGGAGATTTCTCCAAAGGGTCCTTATTCCTTCCTATAGGCTGGCTAGGGCTGAACACGGAAGTGTTTAAAGCAAAAACCCTATATGGCCAAGGTACCTATGAAAATCCCTTAAAATCACATAAAGAGTACCATTCACCTTTTGTGCCATGGCCTGTATAGTATTCTCACATCCACTAACTTTGGGACCCCCAAAGTGAGGGTAAAGACAGGCACAAAAGGAGAATTTACATGAGCAATGACACAATTCTAAAGATACTAAAGTATCTACCAAATCCAAGCAGTGAATACAGGCTAGGAGTAGAGATCTAACCTTCTCACTTGCAGAGCTTACTCCACCATGTCTTAATATTAAGTCTCGATGACCTTTAATACATGTTTATTCTTATGAGGGTTATATGACATAATAAATGTGAAGGTATAGAACTCGTGTCCTGGTAGAGTAGGCACAATAAACGTTTGCTAGAGCAAAGCTAAGTCCTGATTAATTGGACCCACATCACACCACTTCTTTGAAAAGCTGCAGAGAAACACTTGGCTGCCCACTTACTAAACTGGCACCTCCTGCTGTGGCCCTTTTGCATTCCCCATGACCTCATGGAGTTGGGGCTTACTGAGGCCTTAGGGTCTAGCCTTTCCTTGTTAAATGGACCTATTTCGGGGTTCCATGAATCTGTCTAGTTTCCCCCTAGACCCTAGATCAAGCTGTGCTCAAGGGCAAAGAAGGATTTTAATTGATCCTAGGAAGGATGCCAGGCACACAACAGGCTTTTTGCAAACAAAGCTATCTGTTGAGTCCAAGGTCTCAGATACCTCTCCATGCCATCTCCGATAAGCTCCTCTCCATCCTCTTCTTCTTCCAGGGGCCCCTCTGTGCCTAGTAACCCCTCGGACTCGTCCTCAAAAGGAGGAAGGTCCCGGCCAGGGCTGGAAGTCAGGGCATCTGTGCGACGGGAGCTTCGACCAGGGCTGGAGGTAAGAGGATCAGCATTTCGCCGACGCCGGGCTGGGCTGGATGCCATCGTGAAGGATTCAGATGACTCCTGCAAGAAAAGCTGCTGCTGTTAAAAACTGGTGAGATGAGGGCTGACATAGCCTCCCTTCTGTCATAAGGGGCGACCCTCCCCTCCCATCTGATCTCCAACCAATCTCTCCCTGCACCAGTCCTGATGACCCTGTCCTCAAACACACCAAGCCCACTGCCAGTCTTAGGACCTTGGTACTTCCTATTCCCTCTGCCTGCAGCTCTCTCCCCTGATCTCAAGAAGCCACTGGCTTCTCAACACCCAGGACCCAGCTCAAATACTGCTTACCTGAGAAATCACTGGTGCTATGCCATTTGTTTATTTACCCTGGTATAGTCTATTTTCTCCTTTTTAAGCATGCATACGACCCATTTGGGCCCCCACAAAGTGCCAGGTTACAAGAGCAACCCAAATACACCAGGTCTGGAATTTACAGACTGACGGGGACGGGCAATAAAACAGTACAACACAATTAGTCTGGCGTCTGCCCAAGACCAGGCAGGGAGATGACGCCCAGTAAACATGTGCAGGCGGAGTAAAGGATAGGACACGAGCCGGCTGAGCCCGGCTTCGGGAGCCTAGATTGCTGAGAGGGGAGGGGGCAGTTCCGGGGCCCCCTTGCCTTTCACACCGCGGAAAAGGGGAGGAAAAGAGAGAAGCGGGTTGCCAAGCTCGACCCGGACCACCGGAACTCGCCGGGGCCGTGAAGCCGGGCGGGAGCAGGGCGCGAGCCTGAGGACTAGACAAGCCCCACACACCTATACCCGCCCGCCCACAGCCCGCACAAACGTGCAGGCTGCGCCCGCTCCACCCCACGCCGCTGCGCCCCCGCTTGCTCACCGCCATCGCGACGCCGTGCTCCTTCCCGCTCCCCAGGCGGCCGCCGAATTTCGCGCGAAAAGTGACTCACGTGACCCACCCGAGCCCGGGAAGCGTCATGAGTAATGAACGCAGCGTCGTGACGCCGACTTCCGTCCCGCCGGCGCGCGCGAGGGGCGGGCCAGCGAGTCCGGCTCCGCCCACGCCGGCCCGCGGGCCCCGCCTCCCGAGGGCGCAGCCTCCTGTTCCCGCCTGCAGCGGTTTAGTCCCTGGTTTTGGATGTGGGTGAGCTGGGACCTTGGTCAAGTTCTGGCTGTTTTATAGAAGAGGCAACTGGGGTCAGAGTGGCTGATCCCTTCAACAAAAACTTATTTATATGGCCTACTGACTGTCTTAGCAGAGGACAACTTCTCTGAGAGCTCTAAGGCCCAATATTTAATGCACAGAAAAGAGACCTGGCATTGTAGGAAGGGATCTGTCCTCCACAAAGGGAGTAAAGATGCAGGAAGGATGTTCCAAGTAGAAAAGAATGTTATGTGCAGAGACGTAAGCCTGAGACAGCGTGAAAACTTGGGATGCCCAGGAAGGGACAAGATTTGGGATTAGAGTGCACAATTCACAAAAGTAAGTGTTGCCTAGGGAATGTGAATCTTATCCTGAGGGCAATGGAGAGCCACAAAAGAGTTTTGAGCAAGGTGAGACAGAAGCGAGCCTTAGGAGAACCCCCTCAGGCTAATACTGGGTGGAGATGGACATGACCAGATGGAAGGGTGGTAAATGAGGGAGGAAGCTGTTCCAGTTTATTCCTCCAGTTATAGGCAACTCTTGGCTAGGGCATTTCACTTGGTGAGCAGAGGCAGGGCTGGATTTCAGCGGCCTTGGCCAGGTGCTTTGTGCTGTGTACACGCTCCTCTAGATGGGACCTAGGCCCAGGGTAGGGGCAGGAGACATGGTGAGGACAGGAAACATCCAAGAGGTGTTTAAAAGATGCTAAAGGACAGCCAAAGGGAGGGATCCAAGATCGCACCAGGATTCTGGCCTAGGAGACTAGGAGGATGAGGCTCAATCTCTGAGATGGGGGACACGGGTGGAAGACAAGCTAACTGGGGAAGTGAGGTTGGGGATGTGGGCAGCAGATTAATTTGTTTTCTGGCTGTGTTCCACATGGGTCCTGAGTGGAAGCCACTGGATATTCAGGTCTGGGGATTAGGAAATTGGATAAAGCTATAGAGGGCTTGGGACTGATTGTATTATCCAGAGAATGAGTGCAGTGAGGAGAGAAGAAGACCTAAGACTGGGCCTTCTTCAAGAAGCCCCAACAGTTAATAGATACTGCTTTCATTTCCTAGGCTGCTTAAAACAGATACCATGAAATGAGTTGGCTTAAATGATAAGAATCTATTAGTTTACAGATTTTGAGGCCAAGAAAGTGTCCAAATGAAGCCATTATCAAGTCAATGCTTTCTTCCTGAAAACCAGTTGCCAGGAATCCTTGGCTGAACCATGGCAAGGCACATGGTGGCATCTGCTGGTCTCTCCCTTCTTTTCTAGGTTTTGTTGATTTCAGCTTGTTGCTTCTATGGCTTTCTCTTTCTCTCACCGCATTAATTCCATTTATAAAGGACTCCAGTAGTAGGATTAAGATCCATCCTGAATGAAGTGGGCCATACCTTAACTGAAGTAGCCTGATCAAAAGACCCTACTTTTACAGTGGCTTCACACCCAGAAGAATGGACTAGATTTAATTGTATATTTTTCTGGGGTATCTACAGCTTTAAACCTTGACAGATACCAACAAAGTATGCTGGGAAGGAATTGCCAAAGGAATGCTGAGGGAAAAACTAGAGAAGAGATAGTGGATAGGATTGTTTTAGTTATCTATTGCTGTGTAACAGATTATCCCAAAATTTAGCAGCTCGAGACAATTAACATTTGTTATCCCAAGATTCCGTGGATTGGGGATCTGGGCATGACTTAACTATGTGCCTCTGCCTTGATGTTTCTCACCAGGCTACAATCAAGATACTGCCTGGAGCTGCTGTCTCATCTGAAGGCTCAACTGGGGTAGGATTCACTTCCTAGCTCACCCACATAACAGGATTCATTTCCCTGTAGGGTATTGAAGTGAGGGCCTCCGTTCCACACTGGCCATTAGGTGGGGCCTCCCTCATTTCCTTGCCATGACGCCTCTCCATGGTGCAGCTCACGACATGGCAACTGTGCAGATGCCAGGTCATGGCTAAAGGGCTAGGACTTTAATTCTACAGGTATCAGGAAGTTACTAGAAAAATTTGGCAGGCGAATGGCAGGGTTAAAATTGCATTTAAGAAAAATCACTTTTGCTGGCAATGGGATATGAATGGGTGGTGGAGGAGCCTAGAGGCTAGTGTTTTCTTCATTCATATAGACAAAATGCTGCCCAAGCCAGAGTGGGGACAGTTGGGGATGGGGTTATGGCTGAGACTGTTGGCTGCCTACAGAATTAGTTATGCTATTCTGAGAGGACCAAAAGTATAGTGGTTTTTGAGATGAAAGATGTCTATTTCATTCTCCTGTACCAAGTCAGATGGAGGTGGACCTGGTAGGTGGGTGGCTGTCCTGCACTTCATTCAGGAACCCATTGTCACACCATTCTCATGTCTCATTCATATTGCTGCAGGCACATCAGCATTCCAACTCTGAAAAGGGAAAGGCCTGAAGACCAGGACTCTCAATTTTCTTTAATAAGAACAGCAACAAGTGATTACATTATTTCCACTCCTGGTCCATTTGTGAGTATTTAGCCAATGACCCTCTCTAACAGTGAGGGAGGATGGGCAATCCAACATCTAACTGACTGGTTATGTGCATAACAACCTCTTCTAGGATGGAAGGCAGCAGAAGGGTTGTGGTGCAAAACCAGGAATCTCCTCCACCCTTATCTGAATGCCATCCTTCTTCCTTGTCACCAGAATCCTAATTTTACTTGGGCAGCTCTGGGGGATAAATTAGGGTTGGCCTAAGCCTCTCACATCAGAAAGTCTTCCTCCTCATTGCAGCCTTTTCCGCTGAGGGGGAAAACATTTACAGAAACCTCCAGCCAGCTCCCACTTAGATCACATTGCCAGCACTGCAATATGAACCCACTGTAGATAACCCCTGCCAAACGAAGAGACAATTTCCTATGCCTACCCCACTTGCTTCTTTCTCAGGGTTCAGTTGCTCTCATGTGAAGATATGCTGGCACCTGTGCAGCCCTCCTGTCACTAATGAGCAGAGAGTCACCAATACACTGAAGATGGGTGTATTAGTTTGCAAGCTGCTGGAATGCAATATACCAGAAATGGATGGCTTTTATTCTAGTTTGCTAGCTGCTGGAATGCAATATATCAGAAACAGAATGGTTTTTAAAAGGGGGAATTTAATAGATGCTGCTAGTCTACAGTTCTAAGGCCAAGAAAATGTCCCAATTAAAACAAGTCTGTAGAAATGTCCAATCAAAGGCATCCAGGGAAAGATACCTTGGTTCAAGAAGGCTGATGAAGTTCAGGGTTTCTCAAGTGAGAAGGCACATGGTGAACACAGTCAGGCTTCTCTCTCAGCTAGAAGGGCACATAGCGAACACAGCATCATCTGCTAGCTTCTTCTCCTGGCTTCCTGTTTCATGAAGCTCCGTGGGAGGCATTTTCCTTCTTCATCTCCAAAGGTCGCTGGCTAGTGGACTCTGCTTCTTGTGGCTATGTCGTTCTGCTCTCTCTGAATCTTTTTCATTTTCCAAAATGTTTCCTCTTTTATAGGACTCCAGAAACTTATCAAGACCCACCCAAATGGGTGGAGACATGTCATCACCTAATCCAGCCTAACAACCACTCTTGATTAAATCACATCTCCAGGGAGATGATCTGATTACAGTTTCAAACATACAGTATTGAATAGGGATTATTCTGCCTTTATGAAATGGGATTTAGATTAAAACATGGCTTTTCTAGGGGACATACATCCTTTCAAACCAGCACAGCTTTTTTTTTTTTTTAATTTGCATATGGGCAGGAGGCACCAGGGATCGAACTCCAGACCTCCAGCGCGGCAGGTCGGAGCTCTGCCTGCTGAGCCACGGCAGCCGCCCAAACCAGCACAGCTTTTAAAAATGAATTTAGTAAGTTACAAGTTTACAGTTCTAAGGAAATGAATGTGTCCAAATTAAGGCCCCAACAAGAGGTTACCTTCACTCAAGAAAGGCCAGTGGGTCTGGAACACTCTGTCAGCTGAAAAGGCATGTGACTGGCATCTGCTGGTCCTTTGCTCCTGGGCTCCGTTGTTTTCAGCCTCTGTTCCTGTGGGAGTTCCTCACTTTGCTTCTCTGGGTCTGGCTTTCATCTGTTGGCTTCCCTTGGCTCTCTCCAGGTTCTGGCTTGTTTAACATCTCATGGTGATATCTGCTGGGCTCCAAGCATCTCCAAACATCCATGTCTCTGTTCTCCAACTGTCGGCCTCTGTGTCGGCTCTGCTCTGTTGTTTCTGACTCTCTCCAAAATATTTCCTCTTTTAAAGGATTCCAGTAAACTAATCAAGACCCGCCTCGAATGGGTGGAGTCACATCTTCATCGAATCAAAACGTCACACCCACAATTGGGGGTTCCACATCTCCACAGAGACAATCCAATCAAAAAGTTTTGCCCTACAGTATTGAATTAGGATTAAAAGAAATGGCAGCCTTCACAAGATTGAATCAGGATTAAAACATGGCTTTTCTGGGGTACATTAAGTACTTTCAAACTGGCATAATGGCATAGCTGGGCAATCACTTGAGCTGAATCCTTGAAAACTCTGCTGAACTGCCAAACCCATACAGCGTCTGGATGACTTCAGTAAAAAACAAATGTCGTTGTGGCTTAAACAACAGCTCATTGGACTTTGGTTACTTGCAGGCTGAATACATCACAACCCAAAAGAGAAGGAAGAGGAGGGATTTGTTTCTAAGTGGCATGGGTGGGACTTGAAACTGATTGGCTGTAGGAAGTCAGGGTGCAGGCAATACCCAGTGGGACTGAGATGGGCTCATCTCTCCTGAAATCTTCTTCCCCTGTGAGTCCAGATGAGATTGTGTTTCTTAGATGACAGCTTCATGCCAAGGTCACTAGATAAGGTCCCTCCCTTTTATTTTGCCATTCTTCACTGTTTCAGCAGCCTCCACTTCAGTGTCCTGTTCTGTTAAATGGGGCTTATAATTCACAACTGGCTGGAGTGACCAGGAGGATTAATGAGATCATATGCAAAAAATGTCTCAAATACCTGTAGGAAAGGCCATCAGGTTTTCAAACTGTAGACACAGGCGTCCCGCCTCAGGGATTTTGGCTGTTGCTGTACTTCCTCTGATGCCTTGGTTCCTCTAAAGAATGCTGAGGTGTGCCACTTAGCTTCCCTCAGGTCTAAAGCACTTATCCCTGTATAATGTATGGCGCATCTCCTACCTACCTAAGGACTTGCATCATCCCTGCCCTGCTCCTCAGGCAACCCTCCCGCAACTCCTGGGAAGCACCCTAAGCTTTAGCTGCTATGAACTTGGATGTTGCCTGCCCCAAGTACGTCTTGTTTTGAAGAAGGAGCACATACCCAGATGTTTTCCCAAAATGTGCATGCAAGCCTCTGACCTTCAACCTCCTTTTTCCCTCCAGTCCTTTGTCCCCCCAGTCCATAGATGCGGACATACTTAAGTGACCTTCTTGTCACCTCACTGTCCATCGTGAGATAGTTGTGGTCCTCTCATAGTTACCCCTAATAAATACTTAAGGACTGATCACCCTGGCATTTAGTGCCTCTTTCTTTAGAATCTCAACCAGCCCCGTTATAGGGTAAGTTTGGGGCAGCCCCATCTGGGTCACCTTATTTCCAGCTAAGTCCTGTTGCTGGTTCAGTGGGATGTAGCAATCCTTTAACTGCCAGGAGTATTGCCTGGGGATGGCTCTCAGTTGAGTGCCTCTCCAGGAATTGCCCTTAGCAGAAGGAAGCTATCTCACCCAAGGTCCTGACCCCTCCTCATAGGCAGTTGCATCCAATGACTTGTCACTGGGGCATAGAAAGGCCTCAATTCAGGACAACTCCAGAGAGCCATGTCAAGCTGCTCACGGGATTAGCAGAGGCCACTGTCATGACTGGGGAGGTGTTTTGGGTTGAATAGAATCCTCCCAAATTTCATTTCCACCCTGAACCTGCAAATGTGACCTCATTTGGAAAGAGGGTCCTTGCAGATGTAATCAAGATGAGGTCATGCTCAAAGAGGGTGAGCCCTACATCCAATAAAACAAGGTGTCCTTATGAGAAGAGTGGAATTTGGGTATAGACACAGACACAAGGAAAAGACAGCCATGTGAAGAAAGAGACAGAGATTAGAGTTTGTTATCACAAGCCAAAGAATGCTGGGGCCACCACATACCAGGGGAGGTGTTCTAGTTTGCAAAAGCTGCTGGAATGTAATATAACAGGAACAGAATGGCTTTTAAAAATGGAAATTTATTTTCATTTTTGCTTGCAAGTTACATGCTTGCAAGTTACAGTTCTAAGGCCATGAAAATGTCCAAATTAAGGCATCGACAAGAGGTTATCTTCACTCAAGAAAGGCCAATGAAGTTCGGGGTTTCTCTCTCAGCTGGGAGGGCACATGGTGACGTCTGCTAGCTTTCTTTCCTGGCTTCTTGTCTCATGAAGCTCCCCTGGGGTTGTTTTCTTTCTTCATCTCCAAAGGTCTCTGACTACGTGGTCTCTCTTGGCTCTAGTTGCTCTAGCTCCAGCAAGCAACCCCACCTTGAATGGGTGGAGACACATCTCCATGGAAACCACCTGTTCTAGTTTGCTAACTGCTGAAATGCAATATACCAGAAATGGAATGGCTTTTAAAAAGGGCAGTTTAATAAGTTGTAAGTTAACAGTTTTTTAGGCCATGGAAATGTCCCAATTGAAACAAGTCTATAGAAATGTCCAATCTAAGGCATCCAGGGAAAGATATCTTGATTCAAGAAGGCTGATGAAGTTGAGGGTTTCTCTCTCAAGTGGAAAAGCACATGGTAAACACAGTCAGGGTTTCTCTCTCAGCTGTAAGGGCATGTGGTGAACACGGTGTCATCTGCTAGCTTTCTCTGCTGGCTTCCTGTTTCATGAAGTTTCTGGGGGGCCATTTTCCTTCTTTGTCTTCAAAGGTCACTGGCTGGTGGACTTTCTGCTTCTCGTGGCTATGTTGTTCTGCTCTCTCAGAATCTCCTGGCCTTCTCTCTTGTTGTTCTCTTTTATAGGATTCCAGTAAAGTAATCAAGACCCACCTAGAATGGGTAGAGACATGTCTCCACCTAATCCAGTTTAACAACCACTCTTAATTGAGTCATTTCCAGGGAGATGATCTAATCACAGTTTTAAACATACAGTACTGAATAGGGATTAGAAGAAACGGCTGCCTTTACAAAATGGGATTAGGATTAAAGCATGGCTTTTCTAGGGTACATATATCCTTTCAAACTGGCACACCACCTAATCAAAAGTTACCACCCACAATTGGGTGGGTCACATCTCCATGGAACCATCAAAAAGTTCCCACCCAGCAATATTGAATGAGGTTTAAGGAACTTGGCTTTTCTGGGGTATACAACAGGTTCAAACCAGCACAGGAGGCAAGAAAGGATTCTTTTCTAGGGCTTGCAGGACGGCGCCTGACCCTTCCAACACTTTGCTTTTGGACTGCTAGCCTCCAGAACTGTGAAACAATAAATCTCTGTTGCTTTAAGCCACCCAGACAGTGATCATTTATTATGGCAGCCTTAGGAAATTAATAGAAGGAATCCAGCAATTTCCCAAGTGGTCACTGGGAGTGACAGTAAGAGGGAACACCTTATATCCATCGTTTGATTCCAAACCCATCTATTCTATCTATCAGAGATATAGCATCATCTAGTGGTAGTTGACTTAGGGTGTAAACAGCATCCTGGGGATGACCATCTTTACAGGGCAGTGTCTCTGAGCTGGTGCCTCAGCAGCAGTGTCTCCAACAGGCCATTCATCATTCACTCAGGCCAACTGCTTCCGGGTGTTGACCAGAGGATCCCATGGTCAGGCACCCACTGTTGCACTTTTTGTTTTTTTGCTGTAAGGCACATCCCTTAGTCTGAGGCAATGTTAGGTGGGATTCTATTTCAATGGATCCAACATCCTCTAAGCCCTTGGATGGTGGTGAAGCTCTGGGGCAAAAAAGGCAAATCCATACCCAGAATATGCGATCACCCCAGCCAAGATGAATATATGAATATGAATATGAATCACTGCCTCTTCCAGAGTCAATGGGATTCAATGTAGTCAACCTGCCAATGACAAGAGGATTACTGGTCTCCTCTAAGGGAGGGTATCTTGGGCATGTGTTGCTGGCAGGTTGGACATTTGGCAACAGTGGTAGCTAGCTCAACCTCAGCGGATAAAAGTCCATGCTATTGGGCCTATATGTAGCCTGCATCCGTGCCACCATGCCCCTCTATTTATGCCAGCACAGGGTTGACTGATGAGAATCTTACTGACACTAACTGGCTGAATCTTGCTCTACTTCTTTGTTCCATTTCTGTAAGCACTGGGCAGGGGCATGATGACAGAAGCTAGCTGACTTTAACTGGCTGAGTCTTACTGGGTTGTTTGGCACTTACTCTGTAGTAAATGCTCTCTGGTGAGTGTCTTAGTTTACCAGAGCTCCTATCACAAATACCACAAACTGGGTTTGGCTTAACAAAAGGACTTTATTGGCTCAAGCCTTTGTGACTCGAAGAAATCCAAAATCAAGATATTAGCAAGGCTAGGTTTCTCCCCAAAGACTGTAGTGTTCCACCACTGGCTGTCAGAAATCTTGGGGTTCCTTGGTCCATATCTCTGCCTCCCCTCACATGTCGTTGTTCTCTTCTTTCTTCAGGTCTTCGAGTTTCCACTGACTTTTGGCTTCTAGCTCCTCCCTGTGGCTTTCTCTGGATCCCGGCTTCCAATTTCTTCTTTTTAAAAGGCCTCCAGGAATACAGATGAAGGCCCACGCTGCTTTGGTTGGACCACAACATAACTAAAAATAACACCATCGAAAGGCCCTCTTTACACATAAATTCACACTCCCAGGAATGCAGATTAGAATTAAGACTATATTTTGTTGGGGTATTTTGATCTACCACAGTGAGTATTAAATCTGATACAAAGATCATCCCAATTGGGCCCACTCTTCTAGGTCCATCTATGTGCCTCTTTCTCAGACCTCATTGACTTGATCTTTCAATCTTCCCCCTTTCAGGGCCCTGACCAAGCAGCCAACCCACTCACCACTGTCCATGTGTCTGTCTGTATTCATACCTTGGGTTACTTTCCAAGCAAAATGGATGCCCAAATGTGCCATCTAAAACTCTGCCCATTGGGGAGATTTTCATCTCTGCTGTCCCACAGAACGAGGCAGCTCATCTCTGATTCAAGCTCAGTCTTTTTTACTCCCTGGTCAGCTGGTTATAAGGGACCTTCCAATCAGCCACAGCTGTCAACTGAGCAAGATGTGTTAGTGCAACAGTGGGGATCTGGATTACCTGGTTGGTAATTTACACAACTTCTGGCCCTATCATGCCCAATCTGAGTTGTGCCACTTCCATCTTATGATGACATGGGGATGACATGGGGATCTGGACTACCTGGTTGTGTAATTTACACAACTTCTGGCCCTATCATGCCCAATCTGAGTTGTGCCACTTCCATCTTACTATGGGTTGCTGGGTCCACCTGACTTTACAACTGGATCTGATGGAACCCAGTTAATGAGAGGCAGCTCTGGGCACACGGTTGCTTGATGTCCCATAGTCATCTCCACCGGTATTATGGCGGGGCTTCTCCTCATATGGTGCACAGTTCTCTTCTGTAGATAGTGTGGCCTTGCTCTAGAACCCTATGGCTCTACATTGTGGCTTTCCAGTAGGATTTGCCATGCACTTCTCACAGTATCTTTTTTTTAAAAATTAATTTATTTTTTATTTATGATACATAAGCACAAACAAACACAAACATTCTTATCATATGATCATTCTGTTCTTGTCATATAATCAATAACTCATACTATCATCACATAGTTGTATATTCAATATGATCATTTCTTAGAACATCTGCATCAATTCAGAAAAAGCAATAAAAAGAAAACAGAAAAAAATTCATACATACCATACCCTTTACCCCTCCCCTTCACCAATCCACAGTATTTCAATCTACTAAATTTATTTTAACATTTGTTCCCCTATAATTTATTTATTTTTAATCCATATGTTTTACTTGTCCGTCGATAAGGTAGGCAAAAGGAGCATCAGACACACAGTTTTCACAACCACACAGTCACACTGCGACAGCCATATCATCATACAATTATCTTCAAGAAACATGGCCACTGGAGCACAGCTCCACATTTTCAGGCACTTCCCTCCAGCCTCTCCATTACACCTCAACTAAACGGTGATATCTATTTAATGTGTAAGAATAACCTCCAGGATAATCTCTCCACTCTGTTTGGAATCTCTCAGCCATTGACACTTTATTTTGTCTCATTTCATTCTTCCCCCTTTCGGTCGAGAAGATTTTCTCAATCACTTGATGCTGAGTTCCAGCTCATTCTAGGATTTCTGTCCCACATTGCCAGGAAGGTCTGCACCCCTGGGAGTCATGTCCCACGTAGAGAGGGGGAGGGCAGTGAGTTTGCTTGTTGTGTTGGCTGGAGAGAGAGGCCACATCTGAGCAACAGAAGAGTTTTTCTTGGGGGTGACTCTTAGGCCTAATTTTAAGTAGGCTTAGCCTATCCTTTGCGGGATTAAGTTTCATATGAACAAACCCCAAGATTGGAGGCTTGGCCTATTGCTTTGGCTGTCCCCACTGCCTGCTCTCATAGTATCTTTTCCCACCACCTATGCCTCTAATATCATAGGGTCTCTGGATCTATGGCCTAAGGGACAGCCCCTTTCTTCTGCTGGCTTCACTCAAAGCTGAAAGCCTTTTATATTACCAGGCATAGAAGGGTGAGAGCTGTATTCCCAAGTGTGGACTATGCCGCCTCCAGAACTCAAAGAGGCTAAGCATCGTGCTCCCTTTTCTATGATGGGATGTGCAGGATACAATAATCTCTCCCTTCACTTTGGAGAGAATGTCCTGTAAATGCCCCAGACCACGAGGCCCTACAAACCTTACAGGTGTGGCAAGCCCCCAAATCTACATGACATTTATCTCCCACCCTCTGAAACACCTTGTCTCATTAAGGTCTCCATATACCTGTCACTTCTTTCTCATCCAGCCTAATTAGCAGGGTGTCATCGATATTATGAACTAATGCAATATTCTGCAAAATGACCGAAAGGTCAGGGGACCTGTCAGACTGGATTATATAACAAAGGGTGGGAGAGTTAACACAGGCCTGGGGTGAGAACATAATGTCACTTATTGTCTCTCCCTGTGAATACAAACTGTTCTTGAGAGGGATGGAAAAGAAGCACAGTCAGATCGATGACCATGTATTGGGTACCTGAGGCCACATTGATCTGCAATGGCTATGACACCACATCCAGCACAGCAGCTGTAACTGGGGCTACTACATGGCTGAGTGTGCAGCAATCTACCACCATTCTCTGTATTTGTTTCTTAAGCCTAGACTGGTGAATTAAATAGGGATATGAGGGAAGACCCCATGCTTTAGGTCTTCAGGGATGGCACTAATTGCTGCCATTTTCCCCAGTGTCTTAGTTTTCCAGGCTGTTATGACAAATACCACCCAGTGATTTGGCTTAAATAACAAGAATATGTTGGTTTATGGTTTTAGAGGTCGAAAGTCTCAAAGTAAGGTTCTGACACGGTTATGTTTTCTTCCAGGGTTGGTAGCCTTCTGGTGCTGGCTGCCGTCAAGTCTTCTCCTGGGCAAGGCTTGGGGTTCCTTGGGTTGTGTTTCTGCCTCCCATCACATGTTGATGTTCTCTCCTTTCTCCTTTGGTGACTTCCGGGTTTTCTTTATATAAGGCTTCCAGTAATCCAGATTAAGACCCATCCTGGTTCAGTTGGCCACACCTGAACTAAAAATAACATCTTCAAAAGGTCCTATTTGAAATTGAGTATATTGAAATACTATGATCAATGAAAGGGAGTGGTAAGGGCTATAGACAAAAAAATAGGGGGAAAAAAGGTTAAAACATATTGGGTAGCCGGAAATACTAGCGGTCAACGAGAAGGGGTAAGGGGTATGGTATTTATGAGTTTTTTCTTTTTACTTTTTAGTTCTTTTTCTGGAGTGATGCAAATGGTCTAAAAAATGATCATGGTGATGAATACACAACTGTGTGATGACATTGTGAGCCATTGATTGTATACTATATATGAAATGTTGTATCTTAGGAATGTTCATATTTGTATGTTGTTCTGGTTTGTCAAAAAAAAAAAAGTTCTATTTACAATGGGTTCACACCCACAGGGACACAGATTAAGATCCAGGACATGTGTTTGTTGGGGTACATAATTCAAACCAGCTACACCCAGTACATGATATCATTTTTCATTTACTGTCTTGCCTGAGGTGTGTGGGTGTGAAGGAAGTTTCAGGAGCTACCTTGGAGAATCATGACACAACAAAGGAACCAATATGGGCATTCTGCCAACTACGAAGTATTTCCATCCCAAGGATATATTCGGTTTCCTGGCTGCCATTTTGAACTTAATGGTCGTAAAGACAATTGCACCCACTTTACTTCTGACAGCTAAGCACTAGCATTTGGCCTCTATTATTTGGGGATCTCCATTGCTATCAGGGAGCACAGTTGTGTAGCAGCATCTCCTATGGTTAGCCAGGGCTTAGAAGGGATGATTGCCATTGAGTCTGGTACAGTGCAAAGAATTGAACTTGGGACTCAGATCTTCATTTAGTCAATGACCATTGACTGAACTTTGTTGATTCCATGCTTGGTCCTGTGTGTAGGGGATAGTGCAGCAAATAAGCCATTGCTGCTGTTCTCAAAGTGGAGATAGAAAATAGATACCCTTGGTTATACCACAAATACAGTAAAATCTCACAGAAACTTATACGTGGGATCCAAAGTTCAAGTGTAAAATCCAGGATGGGGTATTGCAACAGTAATAGAAAACTTTTTTTTAGGATGTTGGTGTCTTAGTTTCTTAGGGCTGCAGTAACAAGGTACTACAAAGGGTAGCTTAAAACAACAGTAATTTGTCTCACAGTTCTGGAGGCCAGAAGGAAATCAGGAATCTGTAGGAAGTCCAAGAATCCCCCCTTGCCTCTTCCTAGTTTATGGTGGGTTGTCGGCAATCATGGGCTTTAATCTCTGCCTCAGTTGTCACATGGCATTCTCTCCTGTATGTCTGTGTCCAAATTTCCTCCTCTTATAAAGATATCAGTGATATTGCATTAGAGCCAATCCTAATCAAGTTTGGGCTCATTTTAATTTAATTCTGTCCGACATGACCTTATTTCCAAATAAGAGGTTAGGACCTCAACATACCTATTTTGGGGAGACAAAATTCAACCCATAACAATCTATTCTGTCTCTAAAAGCATAAAAGTAAAGAACGGTGGTACTTATTAGGCCTTGTCACAAATATTTCTCCTCTTTCCTAGCACACGATAAGATGGTCGTTTCCTGCCCCCTTGAGGTTGGAAGTAGCCATATGACTTGCTTTTGCCAATGACATAGGAGGAGAAGCAATGCATGTAACCTCCTGGCTGATTTAAGACCCCACCATGATTTCCCACAGTCCATTTCTGGTTTTGGTCATTAGGGGACATGAAGGCATCAGCATGGAGCCCAGACTTCCTAGCCAACACAGAAACAGAAATTTAAGCCTGGGCACACCTGACTGCAGAACAGGCTGGGAAAGGCCCTGAGCAAGTCCTAAATTATCACGAGGTGGTCGGGTTCTGTCCTCCCACTGTTTGAGCATGGGAGCTGGCCCAGCTCTGTTCTCATGGGGTGTGTAATCTTGGCTTACTGCAATAACTGGGCACCTATAATTTGTGACAGACACTGAGTTAGCGTCGGGATGCTGCAGGGAATTAAGACAAGCAGGACACTGATGATTAACTAGGAAACAAGCATATACTTACATTCCATCATTTTAAATAGCAACAAGTGCTCTGAAGGAAAGAAAAGAGCATCATGTGATAGGGACTGGATAGCTACTTTAGGGAAGGTGTCAAGAGAGCCCCCCTGCTAAGAAGTTGATTGGGCAAGAAGGAGCTGGCCTTGGGAAATTCTGCTGAAAGACATTCCAGGCAGGGGGACAGATGCACAGACCCAGAGGCAGGGACAAGCTTGTCATATTCAAGGAACAGAAACTAAGCCAGTGTAACTTAAACACGATAAACAAGAAGGTAGGTAGGTGATGGGGACATCTAGATGGGTCGGGGCCAGAACAGGCAGGGCCAGTGTGAGAAAACCTAAGAGTGTAGGACAGATATGGGGAAGCAAGGGCAATCACGGAAGGCTTTCAAGTGGAAGCTGCATTTAATAGGAGGGCAGAATGTTTGAAGTTCTGAAATGGGGGTGGTGGTGCGTGTGGTTCAAACTCTGGCGTCTCCGCCTTGTGAATTCCTGGTTGGGTGGCTTCACGCAAGTTATTTAACCTTTCTTAAGGCTCAGGTTCGTCCTCTAAAATGGGACTGATTAATAACCACCCTGGAGGGTTGTTGTGAGCCTTAGCGCCGGAAACCCGAACCACGCTCAATAAAAGCTAACGCGTACTCTCTAGTGTGCGTGGACGTTCCCGCAGCGAGCTCCGCTAATGGAAACGCGTCCTCCAGAAGGAGGGGTTTCCCACACTTCCTTTCTTGCCCAGGAGGCCAAAGGTCACCAAAAAGGCTGCTGCCCGCGCGGCCCCGAGGCGCCGGCACGTGTGGGGGCGGTCTCCGGAGCCTCCTTCAGTCCTACCGGGGGCAGTCCTGCCCTCTCCGCACCGGGCCCCCGGGGCAGCCCAGGTTCCAGGAGGAGGAGCGCTGGGGGCAGTGATCTGGCCCGTTGACAGCTGCTGACAGCTGTTGGCGCGGGGGCCGAGAGGTGGCAGCGTCCACCGCTCTCCGGTCCGGGACTACCCGACCCGCCTTCCGGGTAAGAGACGCCGCGGGTTCGCTTCCCCGTGGCGCCTTCCCAGCCCCTTTCGGGCGGCGCCTTTAAGAGGTCAGCGAGGTGCCCCGCCTCCCGCGGTTCTGGTTGGCTGCTTCCGCCCTATTTTCGGCGGAGGTCCATTCCCATAGGCTGCTGGCAGTGAGGGGCGGGCCCGAGTCCTACTAGGCTGGGGACTGTGGCTGTTTTCGCAGTTTGGGCTGGACGAAAGGCTCAACGCTGCCTTCCGGGTCGCCGCCGCCGGGAAGGGTGTCCCGGGGTCCCGGCAGCCTGACCGCGCGTCTTGCCTTCCCAGCCTATCCCCCAACTTCCGCGGAGTCCCTGCTGCCGCTTTTGAGCGACGTTCCCCAGCCCCGGACGCCCCCTCCGGTCGCTGGAGGCCCAAGTCTCCGGGCCTGTGCCTGGTCCTGGGACCCGGCGGCGGCAGATGGTCGGCCCTGGCGGCGGGGCCTGAAGGCGGGCCGGGCCTCGCAGGTAGGGAGGGCCCCTCTCCCCGGAGTCCTGTCACCGATAGGGAAGGAGTCCTATCGGCCGCAACGGGGTGAGACCCCTACAGCGAACAGGGCGCCCGCCCCGCCCGCCCCGCTGTACCCCTGGGCCGGGTAGAGAGCTTGTAAAGCTCTATAGAAGCCCCTGGGGCTACTGCCAGATAAAGAGCCTTCCTCCCGTCCCCACGACTGGCCGGGGAGCCCCAGGGAGCCACAGGTGCATTTAATCTCCCCACAGCAGCTGTACCCCTACACCTCAAACCGGGTGGGGAGCCCTCACTTCATAGCTGGACAGGGGGCCTATCTGTTCCGTCTCCTTTCTAGAGGAGTGACTCCTCCCCACTCAGGGCACAGCCTCAGAAGGGCCCCCTGGGAGAGTTTCAGAGGGCAGAAGGGGCCCCAGGGTATGCGGGCCTGAGACTGAGGGCTCCAAGGAAAAGGGGACCCGGTGATTGGGAATCCCATAGGGGAGGGAGTCACAGAGAGGGGAGTGACCACACACAGCTAATGGAGTGACAGGGCCTGGCTGCAGCCTCACTGTGGCCTCCAGCAGTCTCAGAGGGGCAGCGGGTGTGTGTGGGGGGGTGTCGTTCACCAGCTGGGGCTGCAACGCCCTCTGGCCTTCCCGAACCCATGTGGGGCCACCTTGAAGGCTCAGGGACGCTGGTTCTGCTGGATTCAGGACAGGAGGGTGACAGATGGCCTTGCTTTCCAGCTCTGCATTGGGGAGGGGATCGTCAGGTGCTCCCAGGTGGAGCCTTGTCCCTCCCCCCCCCCTCCGGAAAGGCTTGGCAGCACTGTGCTGGAGATTGGTTTGGTCACGGCATCACGTTTTACTGAGAGGTTATTATGTGCCACTGTTGTAGGGGATTGGGTTGTGAGCCAGACTCACGGGGACCCTGCCTGGTTCAGACAGACAATCAACAAGTGACCTGACAGCTAGGGCAGCTTCGGCCAGAGGTAAAGAAAACACAAGGTGGGCTGACCTCTAGAGATCCATAAGGAGAGCTTCTCAGAGGAGGTGTCTGCGGAGCTGAGATGGAAAGATTAAGAAAAAGCTGGGGGTGGAGCCAGCCCGAGGGAACAGTCAATACAAAGGCCCTGAGGTAGGCATAAGCCTAGCAAGCTTGAAGAACAAGGTGAGAGCTCCTGGCTGGAAAGTGGAAGGAAATGAGGCAGAGAGGTAGGCAGGGGGCCACACTGGGTTGGGCCTTGAAGGCCAGGGGAAGGGGCCCTGCTTGTGCTGCCCACTTACCTACCCAGGAGCAGGCTCCCCAGGTAAGTGTCCACTCCTCCTCCTCCTCTCCAAGGTTGCGGGATAGGGGTGTGGGGGTGTGGGTGTGGGTGTAAGGTGTTAAAGGATATTTGGCCTCTGTCCTCTGGAGCCACCCTGTTTCAGTTCCCAGGTTTGGAAGCTCATCCGTCTCCATGGGCTGTCATAGCACTAATGACTAAGTAGAGCCTCTCTCCTTTGCTCAGGGCTTTTGGGGTTTTCCTCTCCACTAGCTTTGGATGAGGGTGGGACAGGCCCATTGCACAGATGAGAAATGGGAAAGCTGAGGCCCAGGGACTGAGCACTAGCGGGACCAGAGCTGACCTTCTGCCCCACAGGCCCACCCTAGACAGCGGCAGACAGGCAAGGGAGGCTGAGTGGTGGGTGGGAAGTTGGCCTCTGGAATGTTAACAACATAGGGAGATTCGTTTGCAGGTGGAAAAAGCAGTCTGTTCCTGTTTGCCTGGTCCAAAGAGGCCTGGGTTGCCTGAGAGCTCTCAGAAGCCCCATGACTGCCTCTGAGACTCTCTGTGTTATATGACTTGCTGTCCCAGAGGCCTCTTTCCCAATCTTGGCTGTCTGCCCTCCCCACCCCTCGTCCTTGGCTCCCACGAGCCTCCCACCATGTTTCCCCTTTTCCTGAGCCTGCTGACCCCTCTTTTTCTGCATCTCTGGCTTCTGCCCTCAGAACCAGGACTCACCCAAGGGGAAAGCACTGACGACCATTGGGGAGGGAGGGTTGGGGAATGTGAAGGTATTGCAGCATTTGTCTAACAGGATTAAGAGCAAAGAAGGCTGGGTACTTAATCCCCTCTGTGCCTCTCTTTGTCTCCTCCATAAAATGGGAACAATATTAGTCCCCTCTATCTTAGAGGCTGGTGTGGCTGTTGAGTGCGTTCTCATGTGGAAAGCTCTTAGCACTGTGTCTGTACGGATGCAGTGTTCGTTATTGTATTATTTATATTCTTCATTTATTTTATTAACTTCAACCCAACATGATGTCAGTTCTGGCATGATCGATAGCCACCTAACTCAGGTGGTTCTGGTATCCCCTAGGAGCTTGACAGAAATGCAGCTTCTCAGGTCCAGCCCTAGACCTGCAAGATCAGAATGTGTACTTTAACAAGATCCCCTGGTGACTTCCCACGCACATCCAAGCTTGAGAGGCAAGCCCAATGGCTGCCCCATTTCCCGGGTGGAGAAACTGGGCCCAAGAAAGGGGCACCTGGCAAATTGCTGATTGGGGGGCCCAGGGTCTGGAGACAGACAACCTGAATTCTAAGCTGAGCAGGTGACTTCCCCTCTCTAAGTGAGGTGCTGTTTGTCCAGTGCTCAGGCAGGGATGGACGCACAGGCCAGGTTCACTGACTGCTCTGTGTTGTAATTGTGGAATTAGCAGTGGGAGTGCTGACGCCTCTCTTTCCTCACCTCCCACTCCCACAGCAACTGGGGCTTCAGAAGGGTCCCTTGGACTTGTGAACCAAATCCCCACTGCCTCCCAGCCCCTGCTCTGGTAGGAAAATGCAATTACCTTTATACGTCTGATGCTTTGCAATATTTACTGCTGTGGTTTTGTTTGAGCCATACAGCAACCCAGTTGGTAGGAGCTTTTGTCCCCATGAGGTTCAGAGAGGTGAAATGACTCACCCAAGGTCACACAGCAAATATGTGGAAGAACCAGAAGTGGGACCCAGGGCTGCCTGACTCCATGACCCACGGGAGCTGGTTATGGTTTTCACTGTAAATCAGAGAAATCAGACTCAAACTGGCTTAAGCAGAAAAGGGAATCTGTTGGGTTCAGATCTGAAAAGTCCAGGGGGTAGTATTGGCTTTAGGTGTGGCTGGATCCAGCTCAAGTGAGCTTATGGGATCTATCTCCATCTGTTTCTCGGTGCCCTTCTGTGTTGGCTTTTTTCTCAGGTGGGTTCTCCACACCTGAGATCAAAGTGGAGCAACTCTGTCTCAGTGATCTCAGCAGAAAGAGAGCAACTGTTTCCCACTAATTCCAACAAAAATCCCAGGGCTGATTCTCATTGGCCAGGGCAGACCCTCCTGATTGGCCATTCCTGGATCACAGGCACCCTTCCTGGAGTTGTGAAGGGGTGGAGTCAGCCCTTCCTTTTACCTCACTGCAGAGAGCAGAGGAGCTGAGTTTCCCCCCAGAGGAAAATGGGGTACTGCTTACCAACTGTTGGGACCTGGATGCTGGGGCAGGCTCTTCACATCCCATACATGCTTCCTAGCTTCCTTCTCTCTCCCAGTTTAAGGGGCCTCTTTGATTCCTCTCTGTCCCAGCTTAGGGGGTCAGGGGTCTCTGCCCAGATGTAGAAGCTGGGTATTTCGCCTGCTACCCCAGCCCTGGGCTTCCTGGCATCTGGACTGCCAGGACCAGAAATGAGCTCTATCAGGCTTGGCCTTAAGACAGGGAGATGGGGAGTAGGGAGGAAAAGCTGGGGGAGCTCCCTTCCTTCTTTGGGTCACTGATGCTCTTGACTCAGTGTGAGTGGGAAATGATCGTCTCATGGCACCAGAAGTCCGTGAGGAGGGCAGCCCCAGACAGACATGCAAGAGGGGCCCTTCTCCTTGAGGTTGTCTTATTCTCAGGGAGGAACATGTTTCTGGGGAGCCTTCCCCGTGTTTCACCCAGCCGGAATGGTGCCATGTGCCCTTGCCTAAAACATCCTCTGGCAAGAAGGAGCATCGGGCTGCCCTCCCTGACTTTGACCAGGCCCTCTCTGTAGGCCCCGTTGGCACTTTGGCAGGACGATTATTCATTCTATGGGGCTGTCCCACTGCAGGGCACCTGCAGCCCTGGCATGAAAAAGAAAAATCCGCAGCGCCCACCTCTTTCCTGCAACCATGGTCATCACTCTAGAGCGCCAGGTGCTTTCTGGGGGTGGACGTGCTGCTCCACACCTGCCCCGCCCCCCAAGCCACCACCTCAGATGAGTTGAGATTCAGCTCTGCACTGGGGTGCAGATCCGTGACCAAAATAGCAGCTTGTTGGCAAGGAAGGAGGTGGGCAGGGTCTGATGGGGACACCGCCAGCAGCATGCGCCTCACAGTTTCAAAATATGCCGTGGCTCAGGCCAGAAGCCCTGCATGATCCTCTCCTGCTGTCTTTCCTGTCCCCCGGCATTTGATCTGTCAGCGATCTCATTGGCCAACCCTCCCCAAGGAGCCCCCCATCGTCCCCCCTGTGCCACTAGCTTAAGCTCCTTACTGTCAGCTCTTACCCAGACTTGCAGCAGCTCCTGGGGCGGGGTGGTGGTGGTGGTGTCTCCCAGTCTCCACTCTTTCTCACTCGGGTCTCCACGTAGAGGTCAGAGCAGTCCTCTTCACAGCTAAATCAGACCTGTCCCTTCCCTTCCCTGACACCCTTCTCGCTGCACTTTAATCACCAGGTGATTTCCCACACACATTCGAGTTGGAGAAGCACAGCTCCAGATCAGGCCCGATGCTTGAGTTAGGTCATCCTGCGTGTGGTCATGTGGTCCCCACTGACCTTTCTGATCTCCAGGTGCACTGGCCTGCTTTTTTTGTCATTTACATAGGCCAAGTGTGTTTCTACCTCAGGGCCTTTGTATCTGCTGTTCTCCCTGGAATGCAGCATTTATCCAGATCTTCCCACGGGTGGCACCTTCTCAGTTATTTAGATCTCATATCAACTCACATCCTGAGAGGCCTCACCTGGCCTCCCAATCCGAAGCAGCAGCCCTCTGCACACTGGGAATAAGGCCTAGCTGTGAAACTAAGGTCAAGACAGGAGGCTATTTCTGTTTGTCCTGTGACAGTCTGCATGCAAGCTGCCTGGGCCTTGCCATGACAGCGACGTCATTTTGGGGGCCTGCACAACTTTTCTATTGCTCTTTTACTCTCAGTACATGGCTTCTGTCTCATGGTCCAAGGTGGCTGCTCCTGTTCCTGCCCCCACAACCCTATCCTAGCCAATGGGTGGGGAGACAAGGCATGACCTGAAATTAGCACACCTTACTCTGCTCATGTCCCATCAGATAAAGCATAGTTATGTGGCCACACCTGGCTGCAAGGGAAGTTGAGGAACACTGCAAGCTGGCTAAAATCCGAGGGTTCTACTCGAGGGAAGGGTGGACGTTGGGGGACCTTCTAGCAGTCTCTACCGTGTTCTGCATCTCTTGTTTTACTTTTTTCTTAGCACTTATTGCCAGGAGAAATTTGCTTTTTTAGAAGTAGGATTTCGTGCTCGTGCTTCCCTAAAATGAAGGCTCTGTGAGGGCAGGGCCTTGACTGTCCTGTTCCCTATTCCCTGCTAGGTCTTATCACCTAGATTTGTACCTGGCTCATTATACATGTTTGGCAGCTTCTGCTGGAAGAATGAATGAATGAATGAATGAGTGAAGGCCCACACTGCAGGGTGGATTTCTCTCATCAGGTAGGAATCTGGAGGGAACCACCTTTTCTTTGGACCCAATAGGTACCTATTCTTTTGATAACTCCCTGCGCCCCTGAAAGTTATGCTCCCCCATTTTACAGACAGAACTGTGACCACCCAGTTATCACTTTCCCTGGTGGAGAGAAGGATGGAGAAAGCTGACCCAAGCCCTAGGTCTCCAACCCACCCCTCTTGAAGACTTTTCTCTCTTTCAGCCAGGGAGCGTCACTAGCAATTTCCTGGCTAGGGTCAAGGAAATTGACCTCAAATCTCCTGCAGTTCTGGTTCAGGCCGTGCTGTTCCCTTGGCCAAGTGTCAGCACAAACATAAGCAGTGGCTCCCAGTGCAGTGCCCCAAGCCCTTCTTGCAGACAGGGCCCTAAGCTCCCCAAGTTGCTCTTTGCCACGTGGGAGGCATGTGCTCTCAACACAGAATGTGGTTTAACCTTCTTTTCATTTATCAAAGCCAAACACCCCCCTCCCCCATTAAAGTGCCCAAATCATCGGGGTGTGGCTTAAGGAATTAGCACACAGTGAACAAACCTGGGCACTGCCTCCCAGCCCAGGTACGCAGATGCTGTGGGCCTCCCCTGCCCCCTCCAGCCTTCACAGGCGCTGTCATCATCAGCCGAATCAGACAGCGTATCTGCACCCGGGCCTGGTTTTTACTAGACATCTTGTGTTGTCTGGACCGCACTGTGTTCATTGTGCTGTTACTACATAGTAATGCAAATATGCCACCACATGTGTATGCGTTCTGCTGCTGTTGAGAATGTTCTAGTACTGGTCTCTGGTGCAGCTGCATGTGCATCTCCACTGGATGTGGAAATGCGAGCTCACAAGGCCCGGGCCATTTCAGGTCCCCATTTTAAATATTTGTGCTTGATTAGTCCTGGTGTTCTGGCTGGGTTCCCCCTGCCAGGAGTCCCTGTCCATTCTCCACCCTGCCCCTCAGCTTCTAAGAGGCCCTCTGTGAGCCAGCGCTTGTGTCTAGGACTTCCAGCCCCCCATCCCTGGGTGGCTCTTATGTTCTGTTTCCCAGATCCCAGACAATAGGAGCTCAGCTGTCCTGCCTTCTGGACCACACCCCTGACCCTCTCAATCTCGGAGCGGAAGTGCCTGAGAGCAGCCCCTGGGCCTTTGCACAGCTCCCTCTTGTCACTCCCATCTCCACTTGGAGACATGGCATATATCTTACAGGCGTAACCAACATTTTGCGCTGCCACACAGAGCAGCAGTTAGGGGAGCTGAGAGCTTGTGGGCGGCACCGAGGTGCATGGTTTGCCCATCTCTGCCACCTGCCAGCCGAATAACCTCACACATTCACATGGAAGAGGGGCCCAGCTCACGGTCATTGAGAACCTAACACGTGTGGGTACTGCTGGAGGTGCCTCCTGCCAGTTCATCCTCACGCAACCTCACGAGGGGTCACTGTTGTTACAGTCATTCCCTGGGGGGGGAGGGGAAACAGGAAGTATGGGGCTGGCTCTGAGCCCCTGTTCCTAACCACTTGGCTCGCCTGCCTCTCTGTCATTGGGCCTGTCTGGTTTGAAGGGGTTCCATGGGGGTGACACCAAGGAGCTCAGATTGCTGTATGTGGCACAGGGAAATGTTCATTAAGTGGTGGTGGCTTTTGTTATTGTTGGGGCAGTGCTTCTGTGTGGGGCTCCCATGGGGATTGGGTGGTTACATGCGCTCCACACCCGCCCTCCACTCGGCAGGCCCTGGAGCTGAGCATCTGGTGGGTGAGGCTGGTGTTTGCCTAGCCTAGGGGCTTCTGCTGGGAGCCTGAGACCCAGAGGCAGTGGCCCAGGGCCACACAGCCCCTGTGCTGCTAACTTTAGCGGCTCTCACCTCCTCAGGGCCAGCTGCTGGCTGGATGGACACCCTGGAAGAGGCGGTGTGGGCCAACGGGAGTACAGTGTCACCCCCACCCCTGGCACCAAACATCAGTGTGCCTCACCAGTGCCTGCTGCTGCTCTATGAAGACATTGGCACCTCTAGGTGAGGGTACAGCCCTGCTGGGCAGGCCTGGGTGGATGTCAGTGTGGGTGGGGGAGGCTGGAGGTGAAGGCAAATACAGCCTCGCTGCTGAGCCAGCTTCTGTACCCGCTGCCAGGGTCCGGTACTGGGACCTCTTGCTGCTCATCCCCAATGTGCTGTTCTTCATCTTCCTGCTCTGGAAGCTTCCGTCTGCTCGGGCCAAGATCCGCGTCACCTCCAGTCCCATTTTTATCACCTTCTATATCCTGGTGAGTTCTTCCCAGTCGGTGACAGCAAACCCAACTCCAGCTGGCTTAAGCAAAAAGCAAAAAAAAAAAAGTTAACTATCTCATATTGTGAAAAACTACAGCTTCAGGTATGTCTGGATCCAGGGGATTGAATGATGTCATCAAGGATCTGTCTCTCTCTGTACCTCTGACCTTTGGTCCACTCTCCCCATGTGGTGTTAAATATGGCCAAGAATTTTTTTTTTTTTTTGGCGGAGGAGGCGTATGGTTTGGGAATCAAACCCAGGTCTCCACATGAAAGGTGAGAGTATTCTAACTCTGAACCGCCCATGCACCCCAAGAGCAGTTTTGATCTAATACCCAGCCTCCCTACCAACTCCACCAGAGAGTAGCTTTTTCCTGCTCAATCCATTATAGGCCAGAAATTGCCTCTGATTTGGCCCAGCTTGGATCACATGCTCATCCCTGAAGCAGTCAGCGTGGCCAGCAGGGAAAAGGATACTCTGGAGCTGGGAGGGTGGGGTCAACCCAGCCAGACCTAATGGACTAAGTCAGAGAGAATGGTGGTCCTTGAAGGAAAACCGGGGAACTGCTTTTAGAGGAAGGGGAAATAGATGCTGGATGAGGACAGAATGTCTACTGGCACCTCCCTCTGTCCACCTTCCCGACACTCTGCCCATCCACATAGCCCGTGAGACCTCTGGGAGCATTCCTGTTGGGTAAGCCTGCATATTCATCACTCGGGGATCCAGACGCATGCTGCCTGGGGTGAGGGGTTGGGGCTGTGGTTATGAAGGTAGCTCCAGGTTTAAAAGGGAGGATCTGACCGGAGTCCTCCCCTCTCTGTGACCCTTGGATGCCACCACCGGAGAGCTGAGTGGCCCCCATGGTCCCCCTAGTTGGGACCTGGCTCAGAACGTCCCAGGTCAGAAGAGTGGGCAGTGGGCAGGCAGGGAGGTGAAGGGAATGGGTCCTGGAGGCCATGGGTGGGGGCTCCTGGCATTCCTGGCAACCTGGAGTGCCCTCCCTTGGGAGAAGCCTGGGAATTGAAGTTGGCCTTCTTCCCTCTTCTCTTGCTACCCCTCTGAGCATATCCTTGTTGGTGTATTTACTCAGGAGCACCCACTGAATGCCAGGCAGATGCCTTCCTTGGGGAGCAGGCAAGGAGAAGAGACCCAGGCCCAATGCCTAATAGCATATGGCAGGGCCCACTTTTGGGGCCCTTACCCTAAAGAGCTCAAGAGGCAGTGGTAAGAGTGGACTTGGGCAGAGCGGGTCCAAATCCCAGCCATGTTGTGTGACCGTGGGCCAGTGGCTTGGACTCTCTGTGCCTTGGTGCCCTCCTGGGTAATAGGTACTGACTCTGCTTTAGCTTTTGGCATTCTCATGAGCACCAAATGAGCTGGTAAACTCCAGCCTAGGGGGAGCCTGGCACATAGTGGGTACTCAGCAGTTGGTTACCTTCTGCATCTGCCTTGCTGAGTGGCGATTAACCTCACCAAGGCCCAGCCACTGTTTTCTGGGCACAAAGGGCAGACTGTGTATGAATCTGGGCTCTCCTTTATATGTGTCAGAAAAGCCAGCTTAAGCTCACAGAAGCCAGAGGGAAGGTATTGCCTCAGAAGCTGAGATGCTGCAGGACTTCAAGCCTGGCTGGATTCAGGGGCCCAGAGATGTGGCTGGGACACTGTTCCCATCTCCCTCTCAGTTTGCCTTCTCTCGAATGGCTTTACTTTCTGAGGAGCCCCCCCCCCAGGGCTGCACCCCATCAGCTGGCCTTACCTGAAGGCTGCACCAACTATCCTGGTTCTGACTTCCACTAGATATTCCTGAACCAATCCTGAAGCTAGGGGAACAGCAGCCCCTGCACAGGCCCACCCCTGAAGCCAGGTGGATGGCCAGCCTCACTGGGAACCACCCAGACAAAGGCCACCAGTTGCTGAGCACCAGCACCTTGCCGAGGTCTCTGAAGCCCCTCACCCATAGCCACCTTTGCCCCAGCCCCATGTGTCTCAGGATTAAAACCACTAACCTCAGCACCAATGACAGACTCGTCCTTCGTCATTGCTAGGTGCCAGGCACTCTTGTGCTACATGTATTACCTCATGTGATCCTCCCAAAAATCCAACATAGCAGGTGCTACTTTTACTCCCATTTTACGGAAGAGGAAACTGAGGCTCAGAGGTGCAGTTACTCACCTGGGGTCACAGAGCTGGGATTTGCAGCCAGGCAGTCTGGCTCCGTCTTGTCACCTCTCCTCACCCTTCTAACCCTGTTTCGTTTCATGGGCCTCAGAATCCATGATGTCATCATTAGCCTGGAAACTGAGGCCCAGGGAGGCGGGTGGCGGTGACAGTGGTGGCCATGGGGAGTCCTGAGGCCACAGCGTGGTGGAGGGCCTTCAGGCCACTAAGTGAGCCTCACCCCAGCCCCGACTCCCATGTGGGTGCTTGGCTGTTCAGTTTGAAATACTGTTCCTTGAGGAAGAGAAGGCTCCCACAGGTGTGCGGGTAGGTTGGCGTGACCCTGCCATACCCAGAGTTTCCCACCCCCGGCCCCGCCAGGTGTTCGTGGTGGCGCTGGTGGGTATCGCCCGGGCGGTGGTGTCCATGACGGTCAGTACCTCGGATGCTGCCACAGTGGCCGATAAGGTGTGTCTGGGCTGGCCAAGAAGGGTGGGTGGGGAGGGCCTGGAGGCTGGGGGCACCTGACGCTGGGGCCGGGGTGGGGTGGGGGGGGGCTGGACTGCCAGGCTGACGTCTGCCCACTCTGTGTCCAGATCCTGTGGGAGATAACCCGCTTCTTCCTGCTGGCCATTGAGCTGAGTGTGGTCATCCTGGGCCTGGCCTTTGGTGCGTGTGCTGCTGGGGCTCTTGGGCCTGGGCCCGGGCTGTCCCTCCTTGGCCGGGGGCCTGGCTCCCGCTTGCTGACCAGCGCATCTCTTCCAGGCCACCTGGAGAGCAAGTCGAGCATCAAACGGGTGCTGGCTATCACCACGGTGCTGTCCTTGGCCTATTCGGTCACCCAGGTAAGGGAAAGGGGCCTGCTCACCCAGGGCCGGGCTCACACTGCCTCCTGCTGCTGCGCCAGCATTTGAGGGTTTATTAATCTCATAGTGCATTACACAAACCCCTACCCCACCCCCGGGGAGTGTTTCTTTACCAAGGAAGGCTGTTGGGCCTCTCCCAGAGACTCTGAGCCAGTAGGCGGGGTCCAGGCACCTGCCGTTTGAATAAGCGAACCAGGCAGTAAAAATGCAGACCTGCAGAATCCCACCGAGAAATGTGGGTGCAGTGGCTCCTTTCTTAGATTGGGAACAAGGGCTGTCCCCCGCCGCCACCCACCCATCGCACATGACTCAGGTGGACAGGGGCATGGCCAGAGAGCAGGCTGGGCCAGGTCCCCTGGAGCCTTGAAGGCCATGCTGAGAAGGATGGACTTGGTGGATGGAGAGACCTTGGAGGGCCTTCTGTTAGGGCAAGGCCTCAGGGAGGGGGCTTTCCAGGTGGCAAGGTCTGGCCAGACCCCTTCCTCCTGTCCCTCCCCTCCTGCCTGTCCCCACAGGGAACCCTGGAGATCCTGTACCCGGATGCCCACCTGTCTGCTGAGGACTTCAACATCTATGGGCATGGGGGCCGCCAGTTCTGGCTGGTCAGCTCCTGCTTCTTCTTCCTGGTGAGGTGGAGACTGGGCCTCCAGGGCTGGGCACCTCTAGGGGCGGGCTAGGCTAGACTTGCCGGGTCTGGGCCCAGTCCCCCAACATCCTTCTGGGCCCCGCTCTGTCACCGCAGGTCTACTCTCTGGTGGTCGTCCTCCCCAAGACCCCGCTGAAGGAGCGCATCTCCCTGCCCTGTGAGCGGCTGGCAGGCGCCCTGGGAGAGGGGCTGGGGGGGTGGGCCATTCGGGCCACTGTCACCTGGAGCTGGAGAACTCTGACTGGGGTGGGGGGAACCTCCAGGGGAGCCCCAGAGGGCGTCCAGGGTCCCATACTGGACAGGAGGCGGGGTGAGGGGAGGCGGGAAGGTAGAGCCTGGCCCGGCAGGGTGGGACCTCACAGTTCCTACCCCCTAGCTCGGAGGAGCTTCTACGTCTACGCGGGCATCCTGGCGCTGCTCAACCTGCTGCAGGGGCTGGGGAGTGCGCTGCTGTGCGCCAACATCATCGAGGGGCTCTGGTAACGCGGGTGGCGGGGTCGGGGAGCGGGGGCGGTGCAGCGAGCGCGAGAGGGGGCGGGGCCCTGGAGGTCGAGGCCCCGCCCCCTGACCCTCCCCCTTCCTTCCTCAGCTGTGTGGACGCTACCACCTTCCTCTACTTCAGCTTCTTTGCGCCCCTCATCTATGTAACCTTCCTCCGGGGTTTCTTCGGGTGAGTCCCCCACCCTGGCGCGGTTAGTGCCGGGTGCTGGCCGTGTTCCTCGCCGCCCCCATGTTCGAGGGCCGCAGGCGCCCCTGTGTGGCTGCCGGCGGGGCTGCACCTCCTGCTGCCCGAGGCAAGCGTGCGCGCCGGGTGCCAGTGGCACGAGGAGGGGCGTGGCAGATAGGTGTGTGTGTATGCCGGTGTGTGTGTATGTGCGTATATATATATTTATTGTATATGTATGTGCTCGTACACACCCACAAATGCACACCCCTCACAATGCACACTTTCTCCCGGCCAAGGAAATAGCTCTGCCCATTGTTCTGACTTGCTGTATCTAATTTAATAACCTATCACCTCACTCATTCATCCAGCAAGCGTGCTTTAGGCCAGGCACAACAGGGGACGGGGGACACACATCCCCGCTCTCCTGGAGCTCATGCTCTGGCTGGGGATGCCTGGGAAGCGGAGTGGGTTTGGGATGGGACATCCATTGTGAGCCTGGGGTGCGCTATTGTGTACGTGTGTTTGGGGCAGCATCAGTGAGCCGGGATGCTCCGGAAACACCAGGTTGGGGGCTTACTCTGAAATGCAGGTGTTTTACCACTACTACCCCCAAGCCCCCTTCCTCCCCACCTGCCAGGCCTGAGGGTGGTGCGGGGGACCTGCTCCCTGCTTGGGGGAGCTCGGGGGAGGGTGTGAGAGACGGGCTGCAGTGGACTTTGTGGGGTGCGGTGTACCTGAAGGAATCCCAGCCCCACTTCGGACCTGGCACGTGTGACCTTGGGCACTCCGCTTTCTCTCCCCGAGCCTCAGGTTCCGTTTTGTAAAATGGGTGCAGTAGTGTCTGCCAGTTGAGTTAAATGACCGCTGGAGCACCAGATACGCAGTGACAAGAGCTGCAGGGGTGGCAGTCAGGGCCAGCAAGGTGCTGATGAAAGGCTGGTCCTCCGCTAAGCGCCTGCCCCAACAGGCCCCGGAACCACATGCCCTAGCTCTGCGGCCGGAAGCGGGAGGGGCCAGGCCCTCCCTGAAACGAGGCCCGTTGGATTCAAGCACCCGAGGGATGAGGGCCTCTCAGGGCAGGCATCGTGGCCCTGACTGGGGGAAGAGCCTGTTCCACCTCATAGCCAGACTCTCCCTTTCCTCTCCTCCCTGCCAGCTCCGAGCCCAAGATCCTCTTCTCCTACAAGTGCCAAGTAGACGAGACGGAGGAGCCGGATGTGCACCTGCCCCAGCCCTATGCTGTGACCCGGCGGGACGGCCCAGAGGCCACGGGCGCCGCAGGGGTCTCCACCGCCTCCTACTCGAGCACCCAGTTTGACTCAGCTGGCGGGGTTGCCTACCTGGAAGATGTCGCTTCCATGCCCTGCCACACCGGCAGTATTAACAGCACGGACAGCGAGCGCTGGAAAGTCATCAACACTTGAGCCCTGTGGCTGCTGGGCCTGGGGAGGACAGGCCAGAGAGCAGGCCAGGCTGTGGAGCATGCGGTCCTGGCAGGGGAGGGCTGGGTGGCAGACCTTTCCGCAGCTGGGAGCCCAGCAGTGGGCTGCCTTCACCCAGGGTTGGAGGCCGGTCCCTTCCAGCTCTCCTCTGCTACCACCCTCTGTCGTCTGCCCTCACCCTGCTCAGCAACTCGGCCCAGACTGACTTCCTGGGGCCAGGCCTGGTCCTCCAGCTGGCCGAGGACCCCTCCTCCCTCCCAAGTCTTGGCACCCCAGGACTGTTGTGACTCTCCTCACCTGCTCCCCCAATCTCATGCCCATCCCCATGGTGCGTTGACCTTCTCAAAAGCCCACCATGGCAGATGGGCCAAAGCGTGTATATTTTCTCCATCTATTTTTTTTTTTTTTTAATAAAAAGAGAAAGGAGCAGGAGGCATCCATGCAGCGGTTTTGCAGGAATCCTCGGGCTGGTTCCTTTCAGCAGACTGAGGATTGGGGTGAGGGGTTGCCATGTTCTTTGGGTCCCAGCAGGCCCCTCAGATGTCCCGAGCCTTGGGAAAGGCTCAGAGTCCCTTTGTTGCCTCAACCAAGGAACACTTACTAGTGCATGGGTCCCGGCCTGGCTGATGGGGACGTTGGAGGGAAAGGAGATCCCAGCCAGCCCTGCCCTTCAGGCTCCTGTTAGAATGTAGGATCCAGCTGTGGAAAGAGAGCACTACAGTTTTGTGAGCTGTAGTTCTTTCCCTCACCTTGTTAAAGAGCATAGGCTTTGGAATGAGCCAGCCGGGTCCTATCCCTTCTCTGCACCTTTTATCAGTGATTTTGGGCCAGCCACATCCCCTCCCTCAGCTCCCCTTTTGCCTTCTGTAAAATGGGGATAAGAATTCCTGCCTTAAGGGATTTTTGTAAGGATCAGAAGACAGAAAGTATAAACTGCTAGTGTCTGGTAATGGAACAATAAATGCCAGTTATTATTATTTTTGTCACCCAGTCTAGTGCTTGGCACTTTGTGAGCACTCTAAAGACACACTGCTGGGAAATGACATAGCAATGATGGGTATGACAAGTGGAAGATGGAAATGAATCTGGATAAAGCATTGGGATCTGTAAATAGTCGGAAAAAGGCTCTCTGCCTCCCTATTGCTGCTGTACCTGCGGTTCGGCCTTGAGATTTCTGGCGGCCACAGTGAGCAGGGGTCTCACTGCCAGTTTTGGGATTCTGGTTGTCAGGAGGAACCTGCCAGGGACACTCTCAAGCCTCCCAGAGGAGGTGGTCCAGAACGTGGGCATCTGAGGGTCAGGGCTGGAGTCTGCCTCCTCTGCTGGCCCTGTGTTTCAGGAGGCCACCAAGGGTACCAGCTCCAACATACCTTGTCCTTTGTGGCTGTGGGGTCCAGCACATTGGCCCCTGAGACCCAGTGCCCAAGGACTATTGGTGTCAGCAGCCACGAGTTCCTAGTTTGGAGATGCTATTAGTTGAGGCAGGTGCAAAGGCACAACCAATGAGCTGAACTCCTGGGCTGCCAGGGTTTCCTGGGAGATCTCTCCCAAGAGGCATGCTTTGCTAGGGCTTTACCACTTTTGTAGGAGCCTGTTAGGCAGAGAAGGGAAGCCTACAGAGTTTCTGAGCTGGGTGTTAGGGGTCCGAGGCAGTGGGTGTGGTGAGTGCAAGGTCTTCAGGAGTTCTGAGAATAGGCCAAGGAAGATGTGACAGTTAAAGCCTAGAGGTGGATTCAGTATTACCAGCCCTTGATCTAATGCAGCTCTCTTTCATGATGCCGTAGCTGGAATAAAGACTCCATTTCCTGGCCTTCCTAGCAGGTAAGTGTGACCCTGTGACTAAGTTCTGGCCAGTGGGATGTAAGTGTGTATGCATCACCCTTAAAGAGAGAGTAGGCTCTGTTCTTTCCTACTGACTGGGATGTGGTTGTGATGGCTGGAGTTACAGCAGCCATTTTTGGATCATGGGGGTGAGGGAGGGGGGTAAATCTTGGGAACAGAAGCCTCCCTTGGCAGTACTACAAGATAGAAGGAACCTGTGTGCCTGATACTAGTGTATCCATAACACCCTTGGACTTCCTACCTTCAGATGACTTTTTGAATGTGAGAGAGAAATAAACATCTATCTTGTTCAAACCACTTTGGAGTTTCTCTTACTTGCACTTGAACCTAATCTGAATCATTACAACCTTTAAAGAGGCTATACCAGTTTTAACAACTACTTGCACACCCTCACCAACACTGGGTGCTGTTCATTGTAAGCCCTGCTCACATTTGTTCTGCTTGGATGACACCGTGTTATGTTTGGGTGGAAACAGGTGTCATGCAGAGGAGTGGCCAAGATGTGCAGGGTTCTGGAAGCCTGAGTATGGCTGTGGACTTTACCACATGTGGCCCAAGTTTAAGTGCTACCTCCTTACTGCTGTCACTGCCTGGCTGTGGACCTCGGGCAAGTCAATCCTTTCTCTGGTGCTGTTTCCTTTTCTGTAAAATAGGGTAGGCAGGTGACTGGTATGCCATTTTGAAAGTATTATGTACGCCAGACAAGCCATGTATTAATCCTGGTTCAATCTTGTGGGGACCGCTGTTTCTTTTAATCCTAGTCCAGTATTGCAGGGTGGATACATTTGATTAGATTACCTCCATGGAGATGTGGCATGTCCAATTGCGGATGTGGCCTTTTAATTAGATGAGCTGTGACTCCACCCATTCAAGGTGGGTCTTGATTAGTTTATTGGAGTCCTTTAAAAGGGGAAAGATTTAGATGAAATCTTAGAGCTGACAGAGTCCACACAGCCAGAGACCTCTGGAAATGCAGGAGGAAAACAGCCCTGGAGAAGCCTTATGAAACGAGAAACCTGGAAAGAAAGCGTATAGACGTCGCCTGTGCCTTCCCAGCTGAAAGAGGTGTCCAGAAGCCACCAGCAGATGCCAGCCTCATGCTGTCTCAACTGACAGAGGTATTCTGGATGGCATCAGCTTTTATTGAGTGAAAGTAGCATCTCATTGGTGTCTTAATTTGGACATTCTCATGTCCTTAGAACTGTAAACTTGCAATTTATTATATTCCCTTTTTAAAAGCTGTTCCATTTCTGATATATTGCATTCTAGCAGCTTAATAAACTAATACAACTGCTATCCATTCTTCCTTAGTAACACATCTGATATTTTGTGACCCGATGAAACACCTAGCTATAAAGACGGATGCAGATTTCTTTGCAGCTGGATATTTGTGTGACTAAGCAGGATGTTAGCAGAAATATGACCGACATTCTTCAGCAGAAGCGGCTTAAAGGGAGCTGACTCAATTAGAAGGTGTGCTTGTTTTGTCCCCCCACCTTTCTCTTCCCTGTGCCTGGAATTCAGATGTGTTGACAGAATCTTCAGCAGCTATTTTGGACTATGAGGTGACTTTGGGGAGCTATTCATCGAGGATGGCCAAACAGAAAGACAAAATCAGCCTTGCTCCTGATGAAGGTGGTTCCACTGTACCAGCATTGGACTGCTGTTGCCAGACTTCTTTAGTGTGAGAGAGAAGCTGCCTTGTGTTTCAGTTTACCAGTACTCAGGCTCAGCTCTGCCATTTCCTTACGCGTGACCTCGGCAAGGACCCTCAGTCTTCATGCCTCAGTTTCTCCATCTGTAATGACTGTAGAGCTAAGAATGCCTTCCTGGCCTCTATGAAGGAAACCCCCCTCCATGTGCTGGTTTGCACCTGTTATGTACCCTAGAAAAGCCATGTTCTTCTGATCCAGTCTTGTGGGTGCAGACCTGTAGGTGGGACCCCTTGGTTAGGTTGTTTCCATGGAGATGTGATCCCACCCAATTCAAAGCGGGTCTTAATTCTTTTATTGGAGTCCTCTATAAGAGAATAAAGGGCAGAAAACAGAGCGATAACTCAGAGCCAACACATACACAGATGTTTGGAGATGCTAAGCTAAGACAGGAAATACAGAGTTTACCCTGGAGAAGCTAAGTGAGGACCCACAGATATTTAGGGAGAAAGTCACTGGAATCAGAAGCTGAAAGCAACAAACCAGGAGCAAGGACAAGCAGATGCCAGCCACGTGCCTTCCCAGCTGACAGAGGGGTTCCAGATCCTGACAGCCATTCTTCGAAGTCAAGGTATCTTTCACTGGATGCCTTAATCTGGACATTTTCACAGCCTTAGAACTAAAAATTGTAACCTAATAAGTCCCCTTCATAAAAGCCAGTCCATTTCTGGATTCTGGCAGCTTTAGCAAACCGAAACACCCCCTCTCCCATTCCAGGGCAGGGTCTGTCACCTAGTGCTTCTCCTCCTTTTGTGGGATCTGTCCCCTTCCCTCTAGGACTCCTTCGGGAGGGGAGGGTGACAGAGTGGCCCATGCAATTGCCCCTGGGCCATCCGAGCGTGCCCAGCGTTTTATTTCTCATATTTATTTGGAGACTGTACTCAGCTGAGCACAGCAAATCAAGAGCCAATAACCTGCTGTGAAGAATGTTCAAAGCTGGGCTTCAGTGAAGATTGTGTTAGGTACACTGAGCGGCCCTGGGATACAAAATCAGTTCTGCTTGGCCAGGCTGAATGGCATTTGGGGGAAGTCGGGGCCTGATTTGAGGTGGAAAATTGAGCACTATCCTGAGGAGACCCACCTTCCCCGCTAGCCTGGGCAGGGGGCAGACTCCCCACTGCTGCTTCCCCAGGGCTGGGCTCTGGAGACCTTTGACCCCCAGCCTGGCATGGGGATGAAAGCTCGTCCAGTCCCTGAAGCTGTCCGTCCCTGTGCAGGTGGGTCTCCAGAAGGTTCTTGCTCTCCTGCTCTGGTTTTCATTTCAAATACTGATTTCCCTCTGTCTCGTGAACAGAGGTGAACCCTGGGCTGAATTCCAGCCCACCAATCTGTGGCTTGCACTATGTTTAATTGGTTGTCAGAATTTAAATATTAGGAGAATTCACATACAAGTCCAGATTTTCAACTTCTTAAAAAAAAAAAAAGTAAGATCTGACACTTTCAGGGCATTTTTTTCCCTCCACTTCTGACTGCATTGCCCACACTCGCCTGCCCCAATCATGTATTTGTGTTTCCTTTGCCTGACTCCATATGAATCTGAGTTTGGTTGATCTCAGACATTCTGATGCTTCCGCATCCAAAGGGCATTTCCTGGCTGCATCCTGCACCTCCCACTCCCACTGACACTTGTAGAATTCCTACCTGATCTGGACCCAGCAGTGCCATTGGGAAGGGCAGGCAGACAAGGAAACAGCTTATAGCTCTGAATTGCTGTGGACATTGGGTCTTTTATGCCTGCTCCATCTGCTGATCAGAGTCTCCCCACCCCCATTTCCCTTTGGGGAGCTGGGCCTCCTGCATCCTCAGGCTGTGCCGTTTGAATGGGACTGCGTTCCCTCTGGGCTCATACATGGGCGCCTGCCTTAGACCTAGAGGTCATTGGTTCAGGGACCCATATGTGACTCAAGCCAGGCTGATCAGAATCACCAGAATATATGTAGAACGGAATGATCATATGTTAAGAATGTTTTTGTTCGTTTGTAGTTTTTTTTAATTAATAAAAAAAAAGAAAGAAAGAAAGAAAGAAAAGAATCACCAGGCTGCTTCAGGAACTCTTTTTTAATTTTGTTCCCCCTATTATTTATTTATTTTTAATCCATATGTTTTACTTGTCCGTCGATAAGGTAGACAAAAGGAGCATCAGACACAAGGCTCTCACAACCACACAGTCACACTGTGAAAGCTATATCATTATACAATCATCTTCAAGAAACATGGCTGCTGGAACACAGCTCTACATTTTCAGGCAGTTCCCTCCAGCCTCTCCATTATACCTTAACTAAAAAGATGATATCTATATAATGCGTAAGAAAAACCTCCAGGATAACCTCTCGACTCTGTTTGGAATCTCTCAGCCATTGACACTTCATTTTGTCTCATTTCTCTCTTCCCCCTTTTGGTCGAGAAGGTTTTCTCAATCCCTTGATGCTGAATCTCAGCTCATTCTAGGGTTTCTGTCCCACGTTGCCAGGAAGGTCCACAGCCCTGGAGGTTATGTCCCAAGTAGAGAGGGGGAGGGCGGTGAGTTTGCTTGTCATGTTGGCTGAGAGAGAGAGGCCACATCTGCTTCAGGAACTCTTGAGAACAAAATCTCGTTCTTCAGGGTTTGCTGAGCTGGGGGGATGTGGTGGGACTCTCTGAAGATGAAGTCAGCCCAGGGGACAGCACAGCTTAGATGTGGTTCAGTGCTCGGGAGTGAATCCTTCTCCACTGGGCACCTGGATCCACCTGAGCCTGAAAGCGCACTCCTGGGCTCTTCAGGCACAAGAGCCAGCACATCTTTTTGTTTTGTTTGAGCTAGTTTGAGTTGGGCTCTTGTCGCTTACAACTGGAAGAGCCCTTACTGATAGGAGTGTGGGAGAGCTATGGAGGCTGGATGCCCAGGGGAGCTGCAAGCAGAGAAAAGGAGGCTGAGCCCTGCTGGAACAGGGAGAGGGAGAGGCAGGTTCAGCACTTCCAAAATGGAGACTCCGGGGCTGAGTTTGAAGGGTGAGTGGTTGTTAACGAAATGAAGGGGGGTTGGGGAGAGGAGGACAGTCTGGGCAGGGGGAACCCATGAGCATATACCGATAGACCAACGTTGATTTAAATGAGACAAAATTCTTGGAATGTTGGTTCCAGTAAAGAAACTCACAAAATAACAGCTTGTATTCATTTGCAATGATCTACACAAGTGGCAATGATCCTCTTATGGGTTGACAAAGAAGTTTCAGGAAATAGGAAGCACCAAATAGCAGGGCAAGAAATTCGTTTTGCAGCTTTGAGAGGTTTGTAGGTCCCATTTCATGGGAGTAATTTTTGTGTATGTGTGTGAACACTCTCAATTCAACATTTCATCAGAACCAGCTTTATGATTCCAAAGAGCGTTAGTGTTTTTGCAGTGGTAGGGGAAGAGGGAACATTTTTACTTCCTTATCTTACTGAGATTTCTTTTACCAGCAGAAAGAAAGGCTTAGAGTTTTTAAGGCTAAATGCTGAAATTTCATTATTTGGCACCAAGAGGGGGAAAAAAAAAGCATAGTCTCAAAAGCTCAATACTTAAGACTGTAGAAAGGAAAAGAGCAGATTAGGAATTAGTAAGTAATGGAATTTGGGGTATATGATTTTGCATCTTCAGCGAGAGAAAGTGTGTGCTGTGCATGTTTGGGGAAGGAACAATAGTTCAGCTCCTCTAGGGTGATGTGTGTGCAAAGGCTTTTTTTTTTAAAGGGGAATTTATTAAGTTGCAAGTTTACAGTTTGCAGGCTGTGAAGATGTCCTAATTAAAGCAAGACTATAGAAATGTCCAATCTGAGGCATCCTTGGTTCAAGAAGGCCAGTAACATTTAGGGTTTCTCTCTCAGCTGGAAAGCACATGGTGAACACGGTGCTGTCTGCTAGCTTTCTCTTCCAGCTTCTTATTTCATGAAGCTCCCCCAGGGGTGTTTTCCTTCTTTATATTCAAAAGTCTCTGGCTGCGTGGGCTCTTGTGGTTCTCCTGGCTCTCCCAGAGGCTTGTAGCTATGAGTGACAGAGACCTGCACCAAACTGGCTTAATAGGAGTTCAATTTTCCCTGACGTATCTTGAAGCCAGAAGGTGGCAGGCAGTCTAGGGCTGGTGCGGGGGCTCCGTGATGCCATCAATGCACCAGGCTCCTTCTGCCTTTATGCCCTCCTGTCCTCAGTCTTGGCCTCTATCCTCCAGGTTGCCTCATGGTCACAAGATAGTAGCCACAGCTCCAGCTTAAGTCTTAGTTCTACGTAGGGAGAAGGAGGAAAGGATGAAGCGTAAAGAACGATGCTGTCAGTTGCCCCCCTTGTGTTTGAAGAGCTTTCCCATAAACTGTACTTAACGACTTTCACTTATTGGTAAAAATTGGTATGTAGCTACCACTCTGCAAGTGAGGCTGGGCAATGTAGATTTTGTGTTTTTTTTTAAACTGGACACATTGCTGTTCCCCCCCCCCACTGCCCCCAATAAGTGAGTGTGCTTGTTTGAAGGGATGTATGGACCCTAGAAAAGCCATGTTTTAATCAAAATCCCATTTCTGTAAATTATTCTGTAAAGGCAGAATAATCCCTATTCAATACTGTATGTTTGAAACTGTAATCAGATCATCTCCCTGGAGATGTGATTTAATCAAGAGTGGTTGTTAAGCTGGATTAGGTGACAACATGTCTCCACCCATTTGGGTTGGTCTTGATAAGTTTCTGGAGTCCTATAAAAGAGGACATTTTGGAGAATGAAGGACATTTGGAGAGAGCAGAGAATGCTGTAGCCCTCTGCTGCATGAAGCAGAGAGTCCATCAGCCAGCAACCTTTGGAGATGAAGAAGGAAAACGCATCCCGGGGAGCTTCATGAATCCAGAAGCCAGGAGAGAAAGCTAGCAGATGACGCCGTGTTCGTCATGTGCCTTCTCATATGAGAGAGAAACCCTGAACTTCATCGACCTTCTTGAACCAAGGTATCTTTCCCTGGATGCCTTTGATGGGACATTTCTATAAACTTGCTATAATTGGGACATTTTCTCGGCCTTAGAACCATAAACTAGCAACTTATTAAATTCCCCTTTTTAAAAGCCATTCTGTTTCTGGTATATTGCATTCAGGCAACTAGCAAACTAGAACAGTGAGTAAGAAAGAAAGAAAATGAGTATTAAGTAGGCATATTTAGTATGTCTCTGCTACACATACTAAAAAAATATGAAGAAGTTCATGAGCTCTCAAGCACACATTACCAGTTTGCCATAGCTATGGTCATTCCTATAGGCATTTTTTTAGGGGGGCGAGGGGGTACATGTTCTGGGAATCGAACCCAGGTCTCCCGCATGGCAGGTGAGCACTCTACCACTTAACCACCCATGCACCCCCTTATAGGTATTTAGAAACTTATTTTATTTGACTTTTTTATTCCAATCTTCAAAACATATCATTTTCCCCGAAATCCATTTTACTGTTATTTTATGAATTAAAACATCAGAGACACAACTAAAACCCATGATGTGCTCCTCCTTGTCTCATTTCCTCTCTAGTTCCCCCAAAAGGTAACCGCTATCTTGAATTTTGTGTCTGTGGATACAACCTATATATGTATATCCATTAACAATATGTAGCATTGTCTTGCAAGCTTTGAGGTTAATCAAATGGGTTCATACTGGTCATTTTCTTCTACAACTTGCTTTGTTTATCCCATTTTGAGTTGGGGACTTACCTATGTTGACACTTTTAGCTACTGTGTAGGATTATATTGCATAAACAGAGCATCATTTATTCATCAATTCTCCCATTGACGGACACTCAGATCATTTCCAGATTGTAAAAGCAAGGAACGTTCCTATGCATGTTCTCGTATATGACTTTCTGGTGTACATGTGCAAGAATTCTCTAGATCGTATCCAGAGGAACAGAATTTTTTGACGTCATAGGCACCTTGAATTGAAGTTCACTTGCTGCTGCTGAAGTTTTCTTCCAAGAGGTCCTACAGTCCCAGGAACCTTTGAAGCAGGGTTGTGCCATAGACTGGTGGTTCTTAAACTATGGTCCAGGAACGCTGTGGGTCTCTGATCCCCCTGGAGGAGGTCTATGAGGTCAAAGCTATTTTCCTAACAATCCTACAACACTGTCTCTTTCATTCCCATTCTCTCCCAAGTGCACAGTGGGGCTTCCCAGTCATGACACACAATGACATCACTGCGCCAGCAGCTGACGGAGTGTATGCGTGTGCGTTCCCATGTTCGAACAGTCTCTCTGTTTTAATTTCGAATATGGTCCATATGGCTGGATAAACCCCCCACAAGAAAAGCTCCTTGGGGGTCCTCAATAATTTTCAAGAGTTTAAAGGGGTTCTGAGACAAAAAAAGGTTTTAGGATGACTGTTTCCTAGGGCTGCTGTAACCAAGTGACACAAACTGGGTAGTTTCAAACAACAGAGATTATTTAGCCTCTCGCAGCTCTGGAGGCCAGAAGTCCCAAGTCAAGTTGTCAACAGAGCTGTGCTCCATCTGAAATGTGTAGCAGAGAACTCCTCTGTGCTGGTTTGCATTTATTGTGTACCCCAGAAAAGGTCGCGTTCTTTTCATCCATCTCTGTGGGTGCAGATCTATTGTGGGTGGGACCTTTTGCTTAGGTTGTTCCCATGGAGATGTGACCCAGCCCATTTGAGGTAGGTCTTATCCTCTTGCTGATGTCCTTTATGAGAGGCTAAAAGGCTGAGACAGTTTGGAGAGAGCTCAGAGAAGCTTAGAGAAAATATGTCCAGAGACATTTTGGAGAGAGAGAGAGAGCCATTTTGAAACCAGAATCCAGACTAGAAGGACCAGCAAACGTTCCATGTACCTTCCCATGTGACAGAGGAACCCCCGTTGCCAGTAGCCTTTCCCTAGAAAAGGCGCTTGTGCTGGTTTGAGACTGTGATGTACCCCAGAAAAGCCTTGTTCTTCTAATCCTGATTCAACATTGTAGGGTGGGACCTTTGGATTAGGTTGTTTACGTGAAGATGCGACCCACAATTGGGTGTGACCTTTTGATTAGATGGAGATGTGACCCCACCCATTAAAGGTGGGACTTCATGAGTTTACTGGAGTCCTTAAAAGAGCTGGCACAAGGGAAAATTTAGGAGACAGATTAGATGCAGATGTTTCAAAATGAGGAAGCCCCAGGAGATGCCAGGAGCCAAGAAAGTGGACAGAAGCTAGGCAGGAACCAGAGCCCAGCAGATGTGACCATGTGCTTTTCAATGCTAAGCTAAGAGAGGAAACCCAGAGTTTTGCCCCTGAGCAGCTAAGTCAGGACACACAGACGCCTAAAGAGAAAGCCACTGGAATCAGAATCTAAAGGCGATGGAACCAGGAACAAGGACCAGCCGACGACAGCCATGCATCTTCCCATGTGACAGACATGGGCCTTTCTTGAGTCAAGAT
>PVIY010017879.1:0-22117 GCA_004026745.1 Myrmecophaga tridactyla
TGCCCTGCATCCTGCTCCACACCCATCCTGCACACACAGGGCCTCAGACTGCTGAAGACAACCACCTTCCAAAGTAACCAACCAAGATACTTACATACTGCGAAGACACAGAAGGTCATTAACCATATCGCAATGCAGACAGGTACAGCCCAGCCTAACGATCAGATTGAAACTCCAGAGGAGACACAGACATTGGAACAACTAATCAAAGATGTTCATATAACTCCACTAAATAAAATAAGTGGGATGGCTAATGACATAAAGGAGATCAAGAAGACACTAGAAGAGGATGGGCCACGGTGGTTCAGCAGGCAAGAACGCTTGCCTGCCATGCCAGAGGACCTGGGTTCGATTCCCGGTGCCTACCCATGTAAAAAAAAAGAAGAAGAAGAAAAAGACACTAGTAGAGCATAAAGAGGAATTTGAAAGAATAAATAGAAAAATAGCAGATATCACAGAGATTAAAGATTCTGTAGACAAAGTAAAAAACATGCTAGAGACACATAATAGCAGGTCTGAAGAGGCAGAAGAAAAAATAAGCAAACCAGAAGACAGGACGACTGGTTTCAAAAACTCGAAACAGCAAATGGCAAAAAAGATGGAAAAATTTGAATTGTATCTCAGGGAAATATGGACAAAACAAAGCACCCAAATATAAGAATCATTGATGTCTCAGAAGGAGAAGAAAGGAGTAAAGGGCTAGCAACAGTAGTTGAGGATATAATGGAGGGAAACTTCCCAACCCTTGTAAAAGACATGTATTTAAAAGTCAAAGAAGATCAACGAACTCCAAATAGAATAAATCCTATCAGACTTTTCCCAAGACAAATACTAATCAGTCTGTCGTTGAAGAAAAGAAGAAAATCCTGAAAGTGGCAAGAGAAAAGCAATCTACTGCATACAAGGGAAACCACATAAGACTGAGTTCAGACTACTCAATTGGCACATGGAGGTGAGAAGACAGTGGTATGATATATTTAAGATCCTGAAAGAGAAAGACTTCCAGCCAAGATCTGTACCCAACCAAATTTTCTTTCAAACCTGAGGGAGAGATTAAAATTCTCACAGACAAACAAATCCTGAAAGAATTTGTCAACAAGAGACTGGCCCTGCAATGAATACTAAAGGGAGTTCTGCCAGTTGGAAAAAAAAAAGAAAAGAAAAGACAGGAGCGGGAGGTCTGGAGGAGGGCACAGAATTGACAAGTAAGGGTAACTTAAAGGATAAAAAGAGAAAGAGGGAAAAGCATACATAGATCTGACAACTACAATCCAAAAGATAAGATGGTGGATTCAAGAAATGCCTTTTCAGTAATAACTTTAAATGTTAATGGACTAAACTTACCAATTAAAGGATACAGATTGGCAGAATGGATTAAGAAATATAATACGGCTATATGCTGCTTACAAGAGACTCATGTTAGACACAGGATACAAATAGATCGAAAGTGAAGGATGGAAAAAGATTTTCCATGCAAGTTGTAACCAAAAGAAAGCAGGAGTAGCTAAACTAATATCAGACAAAAGAAACTTTAGATGTAAAGACATCATAAAAGACAAAGAAGGATACTATATATTAATTAAAGGGACAACTCGCCAGGAAGAATTAAAAATCATAAATGTTTATGCTCCCAATACATAGGACAGATATTGGCAAAACCAAAGGGAGAGATAGATGATTCAACAATAATAGTAGGAGACTTCAATACACCACTCTCCTCTATAGATAGAACAACGAGATAGAAAATCAACAAGGAAATAGATAACTTAAATAAATTGACAAATGAATTAGATCTAACAGACATATAGGTCATTGCACCCCAAAGCATCAGGATATACATTCTTCTCTAGTGCTCATAGAACATTCTCCAGGATAGATCATATGCTGGGGCACAAAACAGGTCTTTATAAATTTAAAAACATTGAAATTATTCAAAGCACTTTCTCTGATCACAGTAGAATGAAGCTGGATGTCAATAAACACCAAAGAATAAGAACACTCACAGATTTATAGAAATTGAATAACACACTGTTAAACAACTAGTGGGTCAACTGATTCTAGATTTATCTAGAAACTGCTAGATAAATCAGTAGCTATCTAGAGACGAATGAAAATGGGAATAAAACATATCAGAATTTATGGGGTGTGGCAAGGGCTTTGCTGAGAGGGAAATGTATTGCCCTAAATGTCTAGATTAAAAAATAAGAAAGAGCAAAAATTGAGGACTTAACAGTTCACCTGGAGGAACTTGAAAAAGAACAGCAAACTAACTCCAAAGCAAATAGAAGAAGAGAAATAACAAAAATTAAAGCCAAGTTAAATGAATGGGAGAACAAAAGAAGAATAGAAAGAATCAATAAAACCAAATGTTGGTTCTTTGAGAAAGTCAGCAAAATTGATGGGCCACTAGCAAGACAGACAAAGAAAAAAAAGAGAGAGGATGCAAATAAATAAAATCAGAAATAAGAAGGGGTGGATTACCACAGACCCTGAAGAAATAAAAGAAATCATAAGAGGATACTATAAACAATTATATGCCAACAAACTAGGCAACTAAGATGAAAGGGACAAATTCCTGGAAACACTCAAACAAGATACACTGACTTAGGAAGAAATAGAAGATCTCAACAAACCAATCACAAGTGAAGAGATTTAATCAGCCATCAAAAATCTTCCTAAAAAGAAAAGCTCAGGGTCATATGGATTCACAGGGGAATTTTATCAAACATTCCAAAAGGAACTAACACCAATCCTACTCAAACTTTTTCAAAAAATTGAAGAAAAAGAAACTCTACTTAACTCATTTAATGAAGCTAATATCACTTTAATACCAAAACCAGGTAAAGATGCTATAAGAAAGGAAACCTACTGCCCAATCTCCCTAATGAACAAAGATGCAAAAATTCTCAACAAAATATTAGCAAATTAAATCCAACAATGCATTAAAAGAATTATATAGCACGACCAAGTAGGGTTTATACCAGGAATGCAAGGATGGTTCAACACAAGAAAATCAATTAATGTAATACAACACATTAACAAATTGAAAGGGAAAAATCATATGATCATCTCCATTGATGTTGAAAAATCATTTGACAAAATTCAACATATTTTTCTGATAAAAACACTCCAAAAGATAGGGATCAAAGGTAACTTCCTCAATATGGTAAAGTGAATATATAAAAAACCAATAGCCAGCATCGTGCTCAATGGAGAGAAACTGAAAGCTTTCCCCCTAAGATCAGGAATAAGACAAGGATGTCCACTGTCACCACTATTATTGTGCTAGAAGTTCTAACTAGAGCAATCAGATAGGACAAAGAAATGAAAGGCATCCAAGTTGGAAAGGAAGAAGGAAAACTTTCATTATTTGGTAGATGACATGATACTATGATACTGACAAATCTACACAAAGTTACTTGAGCTAATAAACAAATAAAGCAAGTTGACAGGCTATAAAATTAATGTGCAAAAATCAGTAACATTTCCATACACAAGCAATGACCTAGCTGAGGAGTCAGGTAAGGAAAAAATTCCATTCAAAATAGCAACTAAAAGGATCAAATACTTAGGAATTAACTAGGGACATAAAGGACTGGTACACAGAAAACTACATAACATTGCTAAAAGAAATAAAAGAAGATCTAAATAGGTGGAAAGACATTCCCTGATCATGGATAGGCAGGCTAAATATAGTTAAGACATCAATTCCACCCAAATTGATCTACAGATTCAATGTAGTACCAATCAAAATCCCAACAACCTATTTTGAAGACTTGGAAACTCTATTTATCAAATTCATCTAGAAGGGAAAGAGACCCTGAATAGCTAAAAGCATCCTAAAAAAAGAAGAAAGAAGTGGGAGGATTAACACTTCCTGACTTTAAAACCTATTAGGAAGCCACAGTGATCAAAACAACATGATACTGACACAAAGACAAAAGCATTGGCCAGTGGAATTGAATTAAGAATGCAGAAATAAACCACCAAATCTATGGTCAACTGATTCTTGACAAGGCCCCCAAATCCTCTGAACTGGGACAAAATAGTATTTTCAATAAATGGGCATGGGAGACCTGGATATCAATAGCCAAAACGTTGAGAGAGGACCCCTACCTTACACTCCAAACAAAAATTAACTCAAAGTGGATCAAAAACCTAAATATAAGAACTAGCACCATAAACCTTCTAGAAGAAAATGTAGGGAAACATCTTCAAGACCTAGTGATAAGAGGCAGCTTCCTAAACTTTACACCCAAAGCACAAACAATGAAAGAAAAAATAAATAAAGGAGCATGTCTCAAAATCAAATGCCTCTGCACTTCAAAAGACTTTGTCAAAAAGGTGAAGAGACAGCCAACTCAATGGCAGAAAATATTTGGAAATCACATATTGGACAAAGGTTTGATATCCAGCATACATAAAGAAATCATACAACTCAACACCAAAAGAACAAACAACCCAATTATAAAATGGGCTAAAGTTATGAATAGGCATTTTTCTGAAGAGCAAACACAGATGGCTCAAAAGTACATGAAGAGATGCTCATTTTCACTGGCTGTAAGGGAAATGCAGATCAAAACTACAATGAGATGCCACCTCACACCTGTAAGAATGGCTGCTATTAAACAAACAGGAAACTATAAATGTTGGGGAGGATGTGGAGAAATTGGGACACTTATGCACTGCTGGTGGGAATGTATAATGGTGCAGCCACTATGGAAGACAATTTGGCAGTTCCTTAGGAAACTAAATATCAAGTTGCCCTATGACCCAGCAATCACACTACTTGGTATATACCCAGGAGAGCTAAAAGCAATGACACAACCAGACATTTGTACACTGAGTGATGTTCATAGCAGCATTATTCACAATCGCCAAATGCCCATCAACAGACAAATGGATTAGCAAAATGTGGTATATACATGCTATGGAATATTATACAGCAGTAAGACAAAATGTCTTCCTGAAGCACATGACAAGATGGATGAGTCTTGAGGACATAATGCTGAGTGAAATAAGCCAGACACAAAAGGACAGATACTGTATGATTACACTTTTATTACCATGGTAAATGTAAATTCAGAGGCTTATAATACAGAATATAGGGGACTTAGAGATACGTAGAAGCTAGAGATGGGTGAATGGTTAGCTAATACAGCTGAACTCCAATGTAATGGAATAGATAGAAGTGAAAGCAGTTCTCTAGTGGGTCTGTAAGTAATATTACCATATTGAATATGAACAAGAACGTGTCCCACTGATTAACGCTAGAAATACAAATTAGTTCTTTCAAGAACTACTTCAAAGGTATGATTCATGTACAAAGAGTGTTTAAGTCCAGGGTACAAGGGGAAAACTGCTATTGCATGCTGAGGGCTAGGTTTAAAATAGCAACAGCAGAGGTAAATAATCAGGGAGGGACAAGATTTAAGAGGAGGTTTAGATATCCTATTTGGTAAGGGTTTGTTTGTTGGTTATCTTTCTCTTGGGAACAATGAAATTATCTAAAACTGAGAGTGTTGATGGACTGTGGACTTTGGGCATTATACATGCTGCGTAATGAATGCAGGTGGCTGAAGGAGGCACTGACTGAGAAGTAGACTGGCCAACAATGGTGTATACATATGATCAAATGTTGTGCTGCTACAAAAAGGAACGAAGTCGTGAGGCATGCAACAATGTGAATGAACATGTAGGACATTTGGTGAGGCAAAATAAGCCAGAAATGAAAGAACAATCATGGTAGGGTCTCCTTTAGAAAATGCTTATTAAAAAAAAACAACAGGGGCGTAGATTGTAAGCTCTTATAGCAGACACATTTAGTCTGGAGTAGTAATTATTATTTTTGGATTTTGAGAGGCTGTTATATATATGTATATATTTAGAGATAAGATAACCCAGGTTTTGTTTTTTTTTAATTTGCATATGGGCAGGAGGCACCAGGGATCGAACTCCAGACCTCCAGCACAGCAGGTTGGAGCTCTGCCTGCTGAGCCACGGCAGCCACCCATAACCCCGGTATTTAGAGATAAGAATGAAGCTGATCAGGTCGGGGTTAAAGTAATTCAGAACACAGGGGTAAGGAAGACATTGTCTGTATTTTAGAACTACACATACTCCTTGAGACCAAAGGAAGAAAGGTTTATTTGTTCTGGAATCTAAATTTTCTGTAGCACATAATCTAACTCAGCCTATCTGTATAGCTTATTTGGACAACTGAAACACAGGGAACCCAGAATAGAAAAGAGGTCCTTTAATCCTGTGTAGCTTAATGTAATGCCTGGGTACATCTTGGAGTATATTAAGCAGATAATCAAAAAGTTGTGGCAAAGTCTCTTGAGGGATGGGAGGAAAAATATGGAGCTATTAAACTTTACCATCAGGGAATCCCCTGATACTGTCAAACTATAGGGATACCCAAATCAATAGGCCAAGCCCTTGGTCTTGAGGCTTGCTCTTGTGAAGCTTATGTTGGTAGTGGAGAAGCTTAGCCTACGTATAGCTATGCCTAAGAGTTAGTTCTGAGGACCTCTTTTGTTGCTCAGATATGGCCTCACTTTCTCTAAGCCCAACTCTGCAAGTGAAATCATTGCCCTCCCTGCTACATGGGACATGACATCCAGGGGTGAAAGACTCCCTAGCAACGTAGGAGACTCCCAGGAATGAGTCTGGCCCTGGCACTGTGGGATCAACAATTCCATCCTGACCAAAAGGGGGAAAAGAAGTGTAACTAATAAAGTATCAGTGGCAGAGAGAGTTCGAATAGAGTCTAGAAGCTACTCTGGAGGTTGCTCTTATGCAAGCTTCAGTTAGACCTTGCTACCTATCATAACTCGCCAAACTCCAACCAGGGTGTTTAGGATTCCAACCAATCCTAAAGAACACCTAGGGCAATATATGAGATTCCACAAGTGTTCCAGGCACTAGAGTGACTTTCCAGAAACTTACAACCTCCAGATGGGTCCCCGAACCAAGTAAGTCCTGAAACCTAGAGGGCCCAGCCTCTCCAGAACATCAGATAGTTCCATCTCCTTACCCCATATTAGTGACAGACCCTTCCAATATGAAAAATTTAGAATGGACATAGCCCAAACACCCCTAAACAGAGGGACAGAAAGATCAAAGTGATAGTGGAGTTATACAGAGAAGATAGGATTTAACAAATGAATATGAATGCTGAATCATTAAATTGATATCTCTTTTTGTCTCCAGTATCTTTGAGCAGCTAGATGTAAAAACCTAAAATTATATAGTTTGGCATGTAACCCACGCCAAACTCTGAAAATGTTCTACAACTTATTATGGTGCTGCGCTTTGAAATTTATTGCCTTTTATATATGTTGTTTTTCACAAAAGAGAAAAAAGTTGACTGTGATGATAAAAAAATATTTATTCATTCTAGCCTCCTATATTCTGGAGCAGCTAGAAGGTAAAATATGACAAAATCGTATGGTGGCCCATGACAAACTCTGGGATCTGTCCTGTAACTACTTGTTGAAGAGTGCTTTGAACCCTATTGCTTTTTTCTCTCTTTGCTTTATATATATGTTGTTCTAGTTTGCTAGCTGCTGGAATGCAACACACCAGAAACGGATTGGCTTTTAATAAAAGGGGATTTATTTTGTTAGTTCTTCAGAGGAAAGGCAGCTAACTTTCCACTGAGGTTCTTTCTTACGTGGGAAGGCAAAGGATGGTCTCTGCCTGCCTTCTCTCCAGGCCCCTGGATTTCAACAGCTTTCCCCGGGGTGATTTCTTTCTGCATCTCCAAAGGCCCGGGCTGAGCTGCGAGTGCTGAGATGAGGAATGCTGAGCTGCTTGGGCTGTGCTACGTTGAGGTCTCTCATTTAAGCACCAGCCAATTAAGTCAAACAGCAGGCACGCCTCCTAGCTGACTGCAGATGTAAATCAGCAACAGATGAGGTTCACGTACCCATTGGCTTATGTCTGCAGCAACAAAACTAGGTACACTCACCTGGCCAAGTTGACAACTGAATCTAACTACCACATATGTTATTATACAATAAAAAAGTAAAAAAAAAAACCAACAATGGATCAAAGACCTAAATATAAGAGCCAGGACCATAAAAATCCTAGAGGAACATGTAGGAAAGCATCTTTAAGATCCTGTGGCAGGTAGTGGTTTCTTAGACTTTACTCCCAAAGCACAAGCAATGAAAGAAAAAAATTGATAAATGGGATTTCCTCAAAGCTGAATAGTTTGGGGGCTTCGAAGGACCTTGTCCAGAAGGTGAAATGGCAGCCAATTCAACGAGAGAAAACATTTGGAAACCACAACTCTGATAAGGGCTTAATATCCAGAATATATAAAGAAATCTTACAACTTAACAATTAAGAGAAAAGCAAACCAATCTTAAAAAAATGGGCAAGACACTTGAAAACAAGTTTTTTCAAAGAAGAATACAAATAGCTAAAAAACACATGAAAAGATGTTCAACTTCATTAGGTGTTAGTGAAATGTAAGTCTGAATCACAAAGAGCTATCATTTCCTACCAGAATGGCCACTATTAAAAAAATGAAAACTACAAGTGTTGGAGAGGATGTAGAGAAGTAGGAACATTTATACACTGTTGGTGGGAATGTAGAATGGTACAGCTGCTGTGGAGGACAGTTTGGTGGTTCCTCGGAAGCTAACTATAGAACTGCCATATGACCTGGCAAGTCCAGTACTAGGTATATAACCAAAAGAACTGAAAGCAGGGATGCAAACAGACATTTTCACACCAATGTTCACAGTGGCATCATTCACGGCTGCCAGAAGATGGAAGCAACCTAAGCATCCATGAACCAATGAATAGATAAACAAAATGTGGTATTTGCATATGATGGAATATTATGCAGCTGTAAGGAGCAATGAAATCCTGTTGCATGTGACAACAAGGATGAACCTTGAGGACATTATGTTGAGTGAAAAAAGCCAGCCACAAAAGGATAAATATGGTATGATTTCACTAATATGAACTAATTATAATGAGCAAAACTCATGGAGTTAATATCTAGAATATAGGTTAACAGGAGATAGAATGAGGGTAGAGAATGGGGAGCTGATGCTTAATTTGTGCAGAATTTGTAATAAGGTTGACTGCAAATGCTTGGAAAGGGGTAGAGGTGATGGTAGCACATTACAGTGAGTACAATTAACCGCTGAATTGTAGGTGTGATTGCGGTTGAAAGGGGAAGTTCAGGGTCATGTATGTCACTTGAAAGGAAGCTAGAGCTAAAAGATGGGACTGGATAACTTAGGGAACGTCGTATGGATGATGAGTGGGGTCAGCAGTACGAATATGACAGTGTTCTCCCATGGACTAGAACCAGCGCGTGTCACAGTTACAAGGCATTAATAACAGGGCAGGACATGGGAGGAGTACGTCTAATGCAAGCTAGGGACTTTAGTTAGCAGTAGCATTTTAACATTCTTTCAACAATTATAACAAAGACGCCACACCAATGCTGAGTGTCAATAACAGGGGGCCATGCGGGTACGGGGTTTTCTTTCTGGACCCATGAAAATTTCTAAAGTTAATTGGACTGATCAATGCACAACTCTGTGATTTTACCAAGCATCGTTGCTTGTATTCTTGAATGAATTGCATGGTGTGTGACTAAAACTGCATTTACTGAAAAAAAAAAAATTCTAAGAAAGTAAAGACAACCCGCAGAATGGGAGAAAATATTTGCAAATCATGCACGTGATGAGTTTATGAGGGACTTGTGTCTAGAATATATTAAAACTCTTATAATGTAACAACAAAAAGACAAAAACCCAATTAAAAGCGGATCCAGGATTTGAATAGATATTTCTTCAAAGACAGACAAATGGCCAATAAGCACGTGAAAAGGTGTTTGATGTCATTACTCACCAGAGAAACATTAAGTCAAAACCATAATGAGATGTCATGTCATACCCACCAGGGTGGCTATAATTTAAAAAGTAGGCAATAACAAGTGCTGGAAAGGATTTGGACAAATTGGAATCCTCATAACACTGCTTTTTAGGATGTAAAATGATGTCGTCACTTTGGAAAACAGTCTGGTTGTTCCTCAAAAAGTTAAACATGAAATTACCACATTACTCAGCCCTTCCATTCCTCAGGATATACCCAAGAGAATTTAAGGCATACATTTGCACAAAAACTTGTACACTTCATAACAACATCATTCATAATACCTAAAAAATAGAAACAAGCCAACTAACTGATGAGCAGATAAAAATTTGGCATACACATGGTATTTATTCTGCCATTAAAATGAATGAAATTGGGCGGGCCACAGTGGCTCAGCAGGCAGAGTTCTCATCTGCCATGCCGGAGACCCAGGTTCGATTCCCAGTGCCTGCCCATGCAAAAAAAAAAAAAGGAATTCAAATTTAAAAGGAATGATATCCTGATACATGTTACAATATGGATGAACCTAGAAAACATTATGCTAAGTAAAAGAAGTCCAGTATGCCAAAAAAAAACAACACATATCATATGATTCCATTGATAAAAAAATGTCCATAACAGGCAATCCAAAGAGACAGAAAGTAGATAAATAGTTGCAAGGGGCTGGGGGAAAGGGAAATGGGGAGTGACTGCTAATCAATATGCAGTTTCTTTTGGGAGTGATGGAAATGTTTTGGAATTAGATAGTAGTGATAATTGCACAACTTCCTGAATATACTAAAAAACACGAACTTTGTGTGAATTTTATGGTGTCTGAATTATATCGCAATAAATGTGCTATTTAAAAAACAGTAGGTGTATGTTGTCAATGTCCTAACTTGGGGAAAAATATGGGGAGAAAAAAGGATCATGATGGTAAGAACCAAATCTGGGTATTAAAGACCCAGTTTCACCCCTTGTTTGCTCTGTGACCCTGAAAAAAAATTCAACCCCAGTTCTCAGTTTCTTCATTTGAAAAATAGGAAAAACGATAGCCTTCTCAAGTGTTTTTATGAGGATCAGTTAAGTCCGTGTTTGTGAAAGCCTCTTCTGACTACAAACTTCTATTTAAACGTTAGCTTTAATCTTGAGGTCCAAATTTGTTCTCTTAACTGGCAACTGCCTTTTCCATAAGACTTAGGCTGCTGGCGTACCCTCGTTGCTCTCATAAATCCTGCTCTATCCCCTGGCCCTCAGTACCAAGCACAGTATTCTGCACAGGAGATTTTCCATAAACTCACTCAGCATTTTGGCACCAGCGTATGCCTGGGGCTATATACGTAAACAAGGTTTGATTGTGCCCTCAAGAAGATCACTCTAACAGGGTGTAGGAGGCAGCTATTTAAATGTATAATTCCTGTGTGTGTGTGTGTGTGTGTGTGTGTGTGTGTGCGCGCGCGCGCGTGCACGCGTGTGCCTACAGCGAGACGAGCAGCTGACTGCGAGTGCCCCCAGCTTGGAGATGCAGGATGAAAACACGGCGGGTGCGGTTTTTGGGTCTCCCACCCTGCGCTCCTGCATGCTTCAATAGAAGCGGAGGGGTGGATGTGGTGTAAAAAGACTTCTAAAGGGTAATGATGATGGTTATTTAAGGAAATAAAAACATTCCTAACATTTGATTTCCAATAGAATGGGACCTTGAAAACATTTCTACAGTGAGAGGCTAATCTTAGCTCATCCCCTTTCTTGGTAACTTCCTGAACATTGTGTCTTATAAACCCCTATACAAACACCACGTAATTCTCTCCAACTCCATGTTCAAAGTGAAAATTCCGAGAATCAGCTCTGTGTATTTTCAAACTTATTTTTAGGGCTAATATGCCACAAGGGAGGCATGAGTTCCCCATTTCTATTAGGTCATATGTTGCTCATAATGGGTTCCTAGAAATCCAGTTGTCTTCTCCTAAGACCCCAGGATATCGTAACCAAAATGCACATTTCAAAACCTCTCCACTTCCAAAGTCTGGCTCAAGGGAGTTTTGCAGCAGCTTTGCATTTTTAGTATTGAAATATTTCCGTTGATGATTGCTTGGCATAGCAAATTTCAAAACCTTGTTATTTGGAATAGCTAGCTAATGTTTTCTTAAATTACATCCTCTTCTGGGTCCATAAAATCCAGAAGTTATTACAAATAAATAAATGGACTTTCTCTTCATGACGTAAGCCAGTTCTCAATGAAGTCATTGAGGGGAAGTTTGGTTTGGCTGAAAGCAGCGCCGACCCAGGGGCCAAGTTCTGCTTCCCCCTCGCTCAGGGCTGGAGACGCTGGTCAGCAGCTGCTCTAAGACAACCAATGGAGCAGACCCTGCTGCTTCATTTCTTGTTTTAACTTCCAGAGGGAAACTCGATATTTAAAAACTCCTCCTTTTCCTAACATCCTGTGCATATAGCAGCCGGGGGGGCCGTGTCCTAGGCACTGGTTGAAGAGGGGATGATTGGTCCTCCTCTCCCCAAATGGATCAAACGTGAAGCCCAGGGCAGTCACACCGCACCTTGGTGCTCCCAATACCAGCCCGAAACCACAATACTGCAGCCAGCCCTAGAAATAATGGGGTGGAAGAAGGGTAGGCTGCAAGGGCTCCCCCCCTGGAGAGCTACAGGCTTGTGGGCGCCTCCCAGATGGAGGGACTTCCGGAGACCATGCTGGGACTTCTCGGGAACCTCGCTGTCTCGTGGAGAACCATATCCGGCAGCTTCCTGGGGACCTGAAGGTAGCCCACCATTCACTACGACAGGGCCTGGGGGAGGAGGTAGAGAGTAACCCAATATCTGTGTGGAAATTCTGATATGCACATACACCGCGTGATTCCAGGGCGCCTCACGGCTCTCCTTGGCTGGGCAACTTACTTTTTTTGCTTCTTTAAAAGTGAGGCAGGCTCTCCTCTATGCAGGCCTCTTTTTGCCAGCTCTACCCACAGAAATAATTCTCCTGTGCTCATATTTATACAGAAGAATATTTTTTAAAGACTAATAAGGAATGTTGTCTAGAATTCACAGCATCAGACTCGGAGCCAGGATTAAATGGGCACTGCTGCTGATTTAGGTAAACTGCTGAGCTCCTTCGTTCTTTTCCTTATTCATATAATGGAAACTTGTAGTTTATAAAGGTGATAAATTGCTCCTAACATAGGGGCCATGAATAGCATCAGTAACAAAGCAGAAATTAACCCAAGAAGCTGCATATCTTAAGGCTACCAAATGGCTCCCCAGTAAAACATTGGTTTTGAGTGAGGTACCTGCTATTGTGTTAGCCCATGACCAAGACAGATGGAGGAAGCTGAAGACTCCAGGCCCTCTTCCAGATTTCATCAGGGCCCCCAGTCTCCCAACTGAATGCATCAGGAGCACCCAATAAAGCTGAGAGGCAGTGTAGTGAGTAGGGCCATGGGTTCCCTCCCTGCTTAACCCCATTATATTGGGAAACTCGCTTGTCTATTTTGAGTCTTAGTTTTCATATCTCTGAAATAGAGGTAAGTGCCTACTGCACAGTCATGGGTGAAGTTAGGAAGCAGCGAAGGAACAAGTGGCACCTGATAAGCCCTCAGTAATCACTAAGACTCACTTTGCTTAGGATTCAGCTTTTACCACCTACCCAGGAGCTGTGCTGCCTTGTGTAATAACACATATTACTCTCCCTCCTCTAGAAGGTAAGACCAATGAGGCAGAGATATTCATTTCCTTTATTCACAATCATTTCCCCTGTGCCTAGAATAATGCTTGCCACATATGAGATGCTCAATAAACAAATAAGTTCATTTGGTCATTATAAAACAAATGTTCATTAAATACCTACTTTGCGCTAAGCCTGTGCCAGGCAATATGAGCGAGAACCAAATTAACAGGTCCCTGGAAAGACCAGGAGACATTGTCTTGTGTAGCAAAGAAAAGCCCAGGCAGACGACTATAAGTTGCTTTTAGGCAGGTCCAAGAATTACACTGGGTGACATGAGGGCCATCATCTATCAGGAGTCTGTGGGTGGGGTTGGTTAGAGGATTTCCCACAGAACCAGGCATGGGGTCGAGTCTGTGGGGTGAGGTTGATTAGGAGGATTTCCCACAGAACCAGGCATGGGGTCAAGTCTGTGGGATGGGGTTGGTTAGAGGATTTCCCACAGAACCAGGCATGGGGTCAAGCCTGTGGGGTGGGGTTGGTTAGAGGATTTCCCACAGAACCAGGTGTGGGGTTGAGCCTGTGGGGTGGGGTTGGTTAGAGGATTTCCCACAGAACCAGGAATGGGGTTGAGCCTGAGGGGTGGGATTGTTTAGGAGGATTTCCCACACAACCAGGCGTGCGGTCAAGCCTGTGGGGTGGGGTTGGTTAGAGGATTTCCCACAGAACCAGGCATGGGGTCAAGCCTGTGGGGTGGGGTTGGTTAGAGAATTTCCCACAGAACCAGGTGTGGGGTCCAGCCTGTGGGATGGGGTTGGTTAGAGGATTTCCCACAGAACCAGGAATGGGGTCGAGCCTGTGGTGTGGGATTGTTTAGGAGGATTTCCCACACAACCAGGCGTGCGGTCGAGCGTGTGGGGTGGGGTTGGTTAGAGTATTTCCCACAGAACCAGGTGTGGGGTCGAGCCTCTTGCCTGCTGTGGAGACACCACCAGGACATAAGGAGTATTTATTAATGACAGTGTGACACAGGGACACCCAAGAACACAGGTATTTTGACTGTTTCAGTAAGTTATTTTAGGGTCCTAGTGAGGTGCTCACAACTTTTTGAGAAATTAATGGAAAGTCACTAAGCATTCTTTTTGTCATTCTGAATTGTTGATAAGAGGAAAAGTCGCATGCCCTCATAAATACTAATCAACAATCCCATAAACTCATAATGAAGAAAAATCTATTCCACATGACAAGTGAGCTGCCCCTGAAAGTCTGCAGAATGCCTGAAGGAGAGAGTAAACTGATCTTGAACTTTGTGGGCTTGTGACCTGCTGGCAAAGTTATTGACATTTTTATACCCCCAGGCCCCTCTGTTCCCATTGGTTGTGGAACCCTTCCTGCCTCGGCCTTATCAGGTCTGGGAGCTGGCAGTCCTTTCTCTAATTTTCTTCATTCTTTAATTTCTTCCTCTTCCTGACAAGTACATCTCTGGATCCCAGCTCCACAGACTGAGCGATGGGGAGAGTTGGGATTTGATGGGGTGGGGGCACACTTGCCCAGTTCCCTGCCCCTCTGAAGTTCTCTTCTCTCTCCACCACCCTTCATGTCACTCTCTCATCTGCCTGAGAGACTTCCAGGGTTGACTCCATGATGCCCACATCTGTGATAACTTGTTGAGTGTTTCTTCTTCAACACAACAAACTCAAGGTCCCCAGACATCCCTCTCACTAGCACTCATTCCCAAAGAGCTCAGTAAATCCCCCAATCTGACCTATTCTCCACCCTTCCCAGCCCCAGCCCCATCTACTGGATGCACTCTGGAATGCACAGTCACTCATCACACACTTTCCAGATCGTCCATGGCCTCTCTGGACATTCCTCCACCCTCTGGCTCTGATGGACACCTGACCTCCTCTAAGGATTCTGCTTCCCTGCAGTTCTCCCAAGTAGGCCTGAAACTAGGGGAGGCGTCCTACTTACTCCTCACCTACCTTCTCAGACCGCTGTCTCTACTTCTCCTCAATCTATCAGACGACTGCCTGACCACCCATGAGCCTCCAGGTCCTCCATTCATCCCTTGACAATTTTGCACCGGGCTCACAATCACCCCCTCAACACTACCTTGTCATAATTATCCACTGCCCCAACCTCAGTTCCTTGATTTCCTCTCTTCCAATGATATTTTCTATACCTACCCCGTTACTCAGTTCCCCACCCCCATATTTCCAATTTAAACCTTCCCAATTTCCAACCACCACATCACAGACTTCTAGCTCACTCCTCTCATCCTTCAAATTCAGCAATTCCTGGGACCCACAGAGATCTCCAACCCACATCCTTTTTCATTGCCCTTCATCTGCCACATACTTCATTGCCCTCCTTACCCAGCCTGATACTAAGTGAAAAAAAATGTCTGCCTATATGGAGACACTGCCAGGAGGAACCTATCTGAGAAAGGATTTTCTAGAAGACAAAAACAACCTGCGGGGGATTTCTGAGAAAATAGAACAAAGGAAGGCACCCTGCACCTACAGTGTTGCAGATAAGCAAGTCTAGAAAAACAGATTGTCAGAATGGACAAGCTCGCCATACTAATCAATGTATATCTGCTCCCCACTTTGTAAGAACCCCCTGTGGAAAATGGAAACTTAATGTCAACCAATCAGAACATTTCCTGGCTTGCTTCTGCATTTGTCCTATACAAACTTCCCCTTTCACTCCCTCAGTGGAGCTCCTTTCCACATGTGGTTTGGACACCGCCTGATTCATGAATTACAAACTGCTCAAATAAACTCTCATAAGTAAAATCTTGTCTAATATTTTATGTTACCAATTCCGTGGCCCATCATTATAATCACTTCCTTGTATATACCCTGTAAGGGTGTCAAAAAAACTCAACAAAAGTTCAGTTAGCAACTGCAACTGCTCCTGAAACTATTGGTGTGGCTTCAGTAACTCAAATAATTCTATACTTACTTGGCCTGCATGGAGTTAGGCCAGACTCCACAGGTCAAGGCCAAGCCTTTACAAGATTGTCCTTCATGCACCAGTCACAAGTGTGACCCATCACCTACAAATTTGGGGGTTCCCTCCAACCCCTTGGTTTCAATAACTCATGATTCATGGAACCCACTGAGCATGCTATATTTACAATTATAGTTTTATTATATAAAAGGATACATATAAGAAGCCAGAAGAAGATATACATAGGGCAAGCTCTGGGAGGACCTTAAACACAAAACTTCCATTTCCTCTCCCCGTGGACTCAGAAAGTGTCACCCTTCTGACAGGTGCATCTTCTCAATCTTGGAGGCTCTCTGAGTTTCATGTCCCAAGTTTACATGGGAGTCTCATTACGTAGATATGATTGATAGACTCAACATCCAAGTGGTTGAACTTCATGTGTAGCCCCCTACCCCCAGAGGTCACGGAGTTGGACTAATATAACAAGGGTCAGAGCTCCAACCCTCTAATCACATGGTTGGCCTTTCTAGGGGGGCCAGCCTCCGTCCTAAGGCTGCAGGTGGGCCTGGCCCCTCCCTGTTGTCTCGTTAGCAATATGAGTTCTCAGGTATGATCTTGGGCACACCAGGAAGTACAAAAGACACGCTTATCACAGGAAATTCCAAAGATTCAGAGGTTAATTCCCCACCAACTGTGGACAAAGACCAGGCAAGTTTTCCACCATACTGCACGCACTTAGTTCCCTTGCCCCTTGCTCTTTGCCTTACTTAGAACTCACCTGGCAAAACCCCGACCCTTGTTAAATCCAATTCTCCACCCACTGAGCACCTGCTCTGAAGCATCTGATACATATCATGTTTCGGATTCGATTTTCCAAGAAGCAACTCCTGAGACAAAGATTTGGTAAAGTAGTGTCTGGGGAGGTGGTCCTAGGAAACACCAGGAGAGGAGTCAGGAAGTGAGAGAGGGAAGGAAAGAAAACCAATAAAGGGTGCACTAGCAAGCAAGTTCCCTTTGTGGGCAGCTGGGGAATCCCATTGGGGAAAATGGAGAAACATATTGAATATGCCTCAGAATGACCCCAAATGAGTGCCAAGGAAGCTGGGGTGTTTATCCACCATGGCCTCGCCTGTCACTGACCCAGTGCTGCTTGGGGGCGGTAGCTCTTCAGCATTTCTTGATTACCCTGCATTCAAGCAGAGCATGCTCCCAAGCTGGAGCAAAAGCCCTCATTGCCAAAAGGCTGAGGACAGGGCACCAGCGGCCATCTCCAGCAGCAGCTTCCACACCTCCTGATCGGTCTGAGCCTGAGAAAAGCCTTCAGGGCTGCCTGACAGTCCTGTTGCATTTCCTGAATCAACACTCTCTCACCCGTCTGGATAACTCTTTCACACCTCTTCCTCTTTCTTTAAACATCCAACAAGTCCCCTTCACTCCTCACTCTCAACTTTTGGCCTTGCTTCCCCCTCAGTGAAACAACTGAAGTCATCAAAAGATGACCCCCAACAGCATATCTGGCCACCTATGTCCATGCCCACCCTCCTGTTACCCGGGGTGAGCTTGGCAGCAGCCTCCCAAAGACCAACCCCACCCACACCCACCCCCGCCACCCACCACCCATGCCCTGGCCCCCAGCCCCTCTCACATACTCAAGAACAATATACTCCCACTTGTCCTGCCCCACCTCGTTAGTGCTCCCTAATCAGCATTCAAACATACTGTAACTTCTCCCATCTTAAGAAAACCCTCTCCTAGAAGAATTTTCACTTCTTCAGCCAGCCAGTCCTTCCTGGGGAATCCATTAATGACCTTCTCAGAGCTTCCAGCTCGCGGCTGCCCCACGGAATGTGAACTCATGCACCCCCATAGTTCTGAGACACTGTAATGAAATCTCACGTCTACAGATACCTCCAGTTGGTTCTGTTTCTCTAGGGAACCCTGACTAGTACACTAGTTAAATGCAATATATTTAGCTTGATTAAATCTAAATTATCTAAATGCTTCAGAGACACGAGCAGGACAAAGAACAGAGGAAGTACTGTGAGGACTGTCTGGTAAGGATGAGGATGATGGTGTTATTTAAAACATTTAGTGTCAGTTGGATGGGTCATATGCCATATTACTGATGTGTTAAATTATAAACTGATGAGAAAAGGAAGAAAAAAACACAAACCCTCCCTTGGCCCCAGAGACCAATCCAGGTACTGCCCATTTTCTACTCTTCTTTATAGCAAAACGTAAAAGATTTTTGTAGTCCTGCTGCCTTTAATTCCTTTCTTCCAATTTACTTTAAAATTTTTAACTTATTATGAAAAATTTCAACCTATAAAAATAGACAATATCATAATTGTCTATCATGATAGACCCCCATATTTCTATCACCCAGACTTAATAACTATGAATGCCATACATGTTTGCTTCATTCTTTTATTTCTTTGCTAAAGTATTTTAAAGCATGTGTCATATAACATGAAATTCCACCATTAAATACTTGGGTATGCATATGGAAAAATAAGGAATTTTCTTATATAACTTAAATGTTATATAAGAGTAATAATGTACAATAGCGTCATATATAATTTCGTATCAATAATTCCACCTGTTCTCTCTTAAAACCAACCCACTCCACTCAGGTTTTTGTTCCACTGCTCCATACAAACTGCTCTCACCTTGGTCATTCACGGCCTCCAAGCTGTTAGGGCACAGTGGTCACTTCCCAGCAGCAGGGTCACCAACCATCCTAGTTCGTCCAGAACTGAGGGATTTCTTAGGACTTGGGACTTTCCATGCTAATGCCAGGAAGGTCCCAGGAAAACCAGGGCAGCTGGCCACCCCATTTCTCGGTCCTTATCTCTCTCAACTTTTCAGGAGCAATGGGCAGAGGTGATTTCTCCTTTGTCCATGGACAGCACTCTTCTCTTTTCTTCCCTCACGCTGCTCCTTCCGCTCTGTGCACTTCTTCACTGTCTGCTTTGATGATTCTGTGCATCTATCTGCTGCCCTCCGAATGCTGGCAGGCCCAGGGCTCTCTGTCCTCAGTCCTCTTCTCGGCTCTACTCAGTCTCAAGCCTTTAAATACCGTCTATGGGCTGATGACTCACAGGGTTCTAACTCCAGCCCAGACCTCTCAGCTGAACACCAGACTCATATTCCACTGACTGCTTGGCACCTTTGCCTGGAAGTCTTAAAGTCTCTCAAACCTAGAAGTTGAAAACAAAGTTATTGATGCTGCCCCTCAAACCTGCACTTCCCACAGCCCTCCAATGATAGTAATCGACAGCTCAGTTCTTCCAGCTGCTCAGAGCAGACAGCCTCAGGGTCCTCTCTGACTCCTCCTCTGATGCTCCCCACGCAGTCCAGCCGCAGCTAGGTCCTTACCGTCTCCACTGGCACCATTTTCCACTCGAATTATTGCAATAGCCTCCTAATTGGTTTCCCTACCCCCATTCAATTACCCTTTCCACCAAGATAAAATGCTATGATTTTTGCATCTTTTGAGAGATCATAAAAAAAACACAAGTACTAATAGAGGCATATTTTCTCCTATGAATCTACTCCACAGGAATACATTAGGTCACAGACGTATATTGACCCTGATTTTTAAATGCAACTTTATTGAGATGTATTCACATGCCATATATGCATCCAAAGTATACAATCAATGGTCCACAGTATCATCATATAGGTGCGCATTTATCACCACAATCAATTTTTGAACATTTTCATTACTCCAGAAAATACATATAAGAATAAAAATAAAGGTGAAAAAGAACACCCCAAACATTCCATTCCCCTTAGCCCCCCTATTATTTATTTAATTTTTGCCCTTATTTTTTTTACTCATCTGTCCATGTGCTGGACAAAGGCAGTGTCAGCCACAAGGTTTTCACAATCACACGGTCACACTGTGAAAGCTCCACAGTCATACAATCATCTTCAAGAATCAAGCTACAGGACGCAGTTCAACCGGTTCAGGTATTTTCACCTAGCTATTCTAATCCACTAAAAACTAAAAAGGGATATCGACATAATGCATAAGAATAACCTCCAGAATGACCTGTCAACTCTGTTCGAAATCTCTCAGCCCCTGAAACCTTACTTCGTTTCATTTCCCTTCCCCCTTTTAGTCAAAAAGGCTTTCTCAGCCCCATGATGCCGAAGTTCATCCCTTAGAATCCTGTCCCACGCTCCAGGGAGATTTACACCCCTGGGAGTCATGTCCCATGTAGCGGGAGGGCAGTGAGTTCACCTGCTGAGCTGGCTTCAAGAGAGAGGCCACGTCTGCGACTCTCCTTTTTGTTTGTTTGTCTTTGGCGTGGGGAGGCACCAGCAGTCAAACCCGGGTCTCCAGTATGGCAGGCGAGAACTCTGCCACTGAGCCAACTTTGCACCGCCCTGCAACTCTGTTTTAATGTTAGATTTCCCGAAGAATTCATCCTGAGCTGTGTCTAGAGCTGTACAATCAAAAGTCGAATTGTCTAGACCATGAAATACTGCTTCAAAATTTCTCCAAGTTTTTTAAAAAATAAGCTATGCCCTATGTTTGCTCAATCACATGGAATAGTTTGATGACTGTCATTTCAACACCCTTTATATTGAAATGCCTTAAAATATTTGTAATTATTTAATAAGCTTGCATTAAAAATGTATAACTGATTTTATGAAGAAGCCCAAGACCATAAGGGAAATCCTTTCTAATCAGATTCAATTTGAAGTCAAACTTCCTGCATGGGTATGCAGACACGTAACAACGGATCCTCTATTTTAGTTCTTCATTGCTAACAGGACTTCTCACAAACTAGTTTCTAAGCTGTCTAAGCAAATTGCTCATCTTTATTTTAAAAGACTTTCTTTAAAAAGAAACAATCTTAATTCCTTTGGAAGAATCCCTTAAAACTAACATGACAAATTGTTTCATTGCTACAAATATCTGTTTCTACTCTCTTGTCACAGAAGCTCTCAAACAAACAAAACCATCATTTTTCATGATTCTCAATAATCAATATGATATCGGCCAAGCACTTTATTATTAAGATTACATACAGACAACAGGACTGAATATAAAAACTCGGAAATGGACAGCACAATATTACCTAACTGTAATACAATTATGTTAAAACACTGAATGAAACTGCATTTGAGAATGATAGAGGGAGGAGGGCTGGGGCATAATGAAATCACAAAGAAAGATAGACGATAAAGATTGAGATGGTGTAATCTAGGAATGCCTAGAGTGTATAATAATAGTGACTAAATGTACAAATTTAAAAATGTTTTTGCATGAGGAAGAACAAAGGAATGTCATTACTGCAGTGCACTGAAAATAGATGGTAATTAATATTTTAAAATTTCAACTAATGTGTGAGACAAAAGCAAAAAATGTTTATTTGGTACAAATCTATACTTTGACCAGTGCATCTCCTAATATAACTTATGTAGATAGTTGATTGAACACCTTAAGTACATGGAACTTTGTATAGGACATGAGATTTTGTTGGTTTGTCCAGGTGATGCCCTGATGAATCCCAGAGTGATTTGATCAGTGAGTGGAAAAGGATTTGCAAAGTCCCCTTCGGGGAATGGTGAGAATGGGGGAAAACTCAC
>PVIY010017879.1:22217-48750 GCA_004026745.1 Myrmecophaga tridactyla
GTTGAATTCTTGATATTCTCACAAGCAGTGTGGACAACCAAAGCTATAGGCTGAGCCCCCAGTCTTGGGGTTTGTTCATATGAAACTTAACCCCACAGGGGATAGGTCAAGCCTACTTAAAATTAAGCCTAAGAGTCACCCCCAAGAGAACCTCTTTTGTTGCTCAGATGTGGCCTCTCTCTCCAGCCAACACAGCAAGTAGACTCACCACCCTCCCCCTGTCTACGTGGGACATGACTCCTAGGGGTGTGGATCTTCCTGGCAGCGTGGGACAGAAATCCCAGAATGAGCTGAGATTCAGCATCAAGGGATTGAGAAAAACTCTAGAATGAGCTGAGACCCAGCATCAAGGGATTGAAAAAACCTTCTCGACCAAAAGGGGGAAGAGTGAAGTGAGACAAAGTGTCAGTGGGTGAGAGATTCCAAACAGAGTCGAGAGGTTATACTGGAGGTTATTCTTATGCATTAAGTAGATATCACCTTGTTATCCAAGATGTAATGGAGAGGCTGGAGGGAACTGCCTGAAAATGTAGAGCTGTGTTCCAGTAGCCATGTTTCTTGATGATGATTGTATAATGATATAGCTTTCACAGTGTGACTGTGTGATTGTGAAAACCTTGTGTCTGAAGCTCCTTTTATCTGCCTTCTCAACAGATGAGAGGAACATATCGAATAAAAATAAATAATAGGGGGAACAAATGCTAAAATAGATTTAGTTTGAAATGCTAGTGATCAATGAAAGGGATCAGTAAGGGGTATGGCCTGTAATAAATTTTTTTTTCTGTTTGTTAAAAAAAAAAAGATTACATACAGAAAGTTATTTGTGGTTTATCCACCAATAATCCTAATGGAACCACAAAACGCATGCTAAATGCTATAGATACAAACCGGGAACAGACTTCCTTCCACCCAAATCCTTGCTTTGTAAAATGAAAAGTTGAATGAATTCTCTGAAAAACTAGTGAGGAAAGAGTAGCTCCTTGAGGCTGGCTGTCTTGTAAATAGTCATTCCCCACTTCATAAGGAGGAAGCGTTCCCGGGGTGGAGGGCACTGTCTGGATCCCCCCTGGAAATTGTGAGGAGGCCACGCCTCAGCATCTGCACTTCCGTTCCTTCCAGGTCCCTGAGGTCATGCCATGCCTCTGGACACAGCTCCCCCAGCTCCCATCCATGTAATTGTGGTAAAATCCTCGGTGGCTGCTGTGGCAAGGACCCCCACCAATCCCTAAACACCTCTGCTACACGCCTCCCTGCTCGCTCAACCATAGCCTCTGGAGCGTGAGCTGCAGCAGAACTTGCAGTGTGATCCGGGGTGACCCACTCCTGTTTCTTTGGGGCAGGCCCAGCAAGGTCCCAGTAGATGTCCCCAGGAGAGCAGCCGCGAGGGGGTCTCTCCCCTGCTCTTCTGGACCCTTGGAACTGTGTGGCCATTTGCTGCGAGTTTCCCTTGTGCCTGAGCCTGAGCCTGCCCCATGACACACCACAGAGCGACCTGCTGTGCGGGCAGAGCGCCCGCTCCGGGAGGAGAAGAGGGCGCCAGGTGATGGTTTGTTGGCCGCCCTGGCTGCCTGCAGGAGCGTGGGGGCCACAGGCTCCCTGGAAGGAGGAGTCACAGGTGATGTGCAAAGACAGGCAGCCCAGAGTCAGAGGCCCTGTGCGGGGACTGCCTGCTGCTTTTTCCTTTCCGTTGTGCTCCATGTTGAAATGTGGATTCTAGAATTAGTTAAAATTAAAAGGGAGTCTCCTTAGTACTTGGTATTAATGACATCTGGAAGAAATGCATCTTGACCGGCAACCTGAATCCATGCAGGCCCAGCCCGCACGGCAGGGGAGAAGATCCTAAAGCCTTTATTTTCCTGCTCTCGGGAGTATCCATTTTAATAGGTGCTTTCAAATGCCTGTTCCATGTGGCGGGTGCACACTAAGGGAAAAGGACACCAAAAACACGAGTAAGACACAGTCCTCATCCTCCAGGAGTTATAATATTAGTAGGAATATGTGAAGGCACCTACAGTGTTGAACAAAAGAGAAAAGTGAAAGGTTTATTAGGGAAAAGGAAGAACAGAAGCCGACGGGGATTCAGCCAAGAGCTTTGCAATGTGGAAGTCCACAAACCTCTGCAGATATTCCTTTTGCCCGTGACACGCGGCAGGAAGCGGAGGGCAAGGAGTTCTTCAGTTCTCAAGAGCCCATGTGGCTTTTCCTTGTAGCTCTCTCAGCAATGTCCACTCTCTAGGTGCTACTGAGACTGCAAACCTTGGGTAAACTTTGTGACAGAAAACAAAAGATGCTAGCAGTTTCTGTTCTGGAAAAGTTATTTTGTACTACTTCTTGCAGAAATGCATGTATTTTGTAATATTTAAATCAAGTTAATTTCTACAACCTATGGTAGGTGCATTCCCCTCTAATTCTAAGCACATTGATGATACATATTTATACTAATGCATTTAATCAATGGCTGGGGGAGCTGCTGGGGTCTTTGGAGAAACAAGCTATAGAAGATGCCCCCTCCGCATGGGATTCCTGCAGCTGACAGAGCTCAGAGCTGGGCTGGGGGGCCCACAGCGCACTGCCATCTGGAAGGGTTTCTTCCACTGGGCATTGGGATTCCACCAAATTTTTCAGATACTTGTAAAATGCTCTGAAGAATTTCAGACGTGCAGCTATGTCTGGGGTCAGCATTGGCCAAGTCAGCTGCTGATCTGGAAGGTTCCGTGCCCATGACTGGCTGTCGGGGAAATGGCTCTTTCTGAAGGACATGTCATTTAGCCAGGGATTGAGTACTTTTTGTCCCCTTCGAAGCACTGTATCTGAAACCACCAAGTAAATATGAACTTTCCTGCTGCTTGAGGTAAGGAACCCAATGTGAGGAAACGAAAGGAATTCTCTCCTAGGAGTCTGAGGGCGAACTTCAGAAGTGGAACAAGAAATTCATCCTTTGCCTGCAGCCCCCTTTAACAATGCTCAATCGCTTCACCCCCGTGTTTTCCCCTTGGAAAGCAGGGAAGGGAGAGGCAGCAGACGGGGGCTTCCAGTGCTTCAACTGTTAACTAGCTTTTTTTTTTTTTCTTTTCCGAAAATGTGTTTCTGGTTAGTTTAAAGAAGAATAAACAAGATTTAATAGCTGGCAATGAATCACATTTTTTTCTTCCCTAAGCACTATTTGGATCCACTCAAATGCCTGTCATTCTACTTTTGTACAAATAAATAAATCTCCTTTTCTTTTGTGCATTTTTCTCTGTCCTGTATTTCCTAAAATACAGTTTGTTTGACGGATGAGTTAAGCTGCTCTGAGGTTTGTTTTTGGCTCTGTGGGCAACTGGGTTGTTTTCTCATCATAATTCAGCGGGACAGGGTTACCCCCTCACAAACACCAACACCTCAGGGAGAGCCAGAAGAGCGTGCCCCAAGGAGAAGGCAGCGGCCAGCGCTCGCAGTAGGTGCTTCTGCTGTTCCCAACGAAGCTTCCTTGCCTGGCTGACATCTTCCCTTTCCATGTTGTTTTGGTTATGCTGTGTGTGCTCGCTGCACACAGACAGTCTGAAGTGGAATTAGAGGCCGACGGGAAGTAAACTGGGGGGGAGGAATGGGGTCGAGCCCTCCCCGTCGCTTCCACTCATGTCCCAGCACCCTGGTGGCCATTGCTTAGCAGAGGCAGCTCAGCCAAGAACCTAGCAAATGCAGACCGACCCCGCCGCTGTCCGAAAGCAAAACTAACCCAGAAAGTTCCCTTTTTTTCCCCTGAAGCATGTCAGATACTCATAGGTGTTTTTTTGTTTGTTTGTTTTTGGCATCAGCAGGCTCCGGGAATCGAACCCAGGTCTCTGGCTCGGCAGGGGAGAATTCTTGCCACTGAGCCTCCGTTGGACCTACTCATGGGTTTTTAAAAAGACAGAGTCCTGTGAAGCGGTTCAACTAAAATTAAACTATGCATTTTTAAAAATCATTGAACTGGAATTAAAACTGAAATGTTCTCCCAAGAGACTGACTCAAGCTGCCATTTCATTTGGTTTTAAGCCCTTGGTTAAAAAATGGTATAATAAAAGATAAGGCAAGTCTATAAAAGTCCAAGTTGAGGGTCTTTTCCTCCTCAGTGATGCAGAGCCTCTGAAGGCCTGTTCCAAATGCTCCATCGGGTTTCTCATCATCAGAAATGTTGTTGCCCAGGAAAAAGGCCAGAGGTCCAGGAGGGAGGCAAGCCCAGGACCCAGAAGCAGGCTCATATTTCTGCTGGTTCTCAGCTTGGTGTTGGGGAAGGAAGAGGGAGGAGCCCGATTCCACTGAGACGTGTCCCGTCATCCACTCTCTCACCCCAACCCTCCACTATCAATAACAAAGCCGGGTGATAGCACAGTCTAGCCTGAGGGTTATCCCCCATGTTTTCTAGTAGATTTTTCCCTATCACAGTATTCCTTATATTTGCCTTCCAGTACTTATTATACTGTATTGTAATAATATGTTTATATATCAGTCTGCTCCCATTAATCTATAAGTATCTCCAGAGCAGAGACCTCATTATCTTTGGATCTCACCATATCCAATTCAGCACGGAGTGTATCAGATAATGAGTGATTGCATGAATGAAACAGCATTGACTAATAATCATCTTCCTTTCCCAACCTTCATTTATCTGTTCTATGAAATGGAACGCATAATTTTCTCCCCATATAAAACGTGTATTTAGATTTCACAATCACCTTGCAGTTGAACAAGAAGAGACCTTAAACGGCCCAGGCTGTGGAAGTATGAACTGCAGAGCTGTGTGATGCTGAGGCCAACAGGCTGGGACCTGGGGCACTGCACGCAGAGGGCCACAGCCAGTTAAAATCACATCTTTTTTTTTTTTTTTTAATGAAATCAAAATACTTTAAGACTTTTAAAAAAATTTTTTTTTTTAAACATAACAATATACACACGAACATTCTTACCATATGATCATTCCATTCTTGGTATATAATCAATAACCCGCAATATCATCACATAGTTGTATATTCATCACCATGATCATTTCTTAGAACATGTGCATTGATTCAGAAAAATAAATAAAAAGAAAAAAGAAAAAAAACTCATACATACCATACCCCTTACCCCTTCCTCTCATTGATTGCTAATATTTCCTTCTACCCAATATACTTTAGCCTTTGTTTCCCCTATTTTTTTCTATACCCCTTATCACTCCCTTTCATTGATCACTAGCACTTCAATCTACTAAATTTATTTTAACATTTGTTCCCCCAGAATTTATTTATCTTTAATCCATATATTTTACTCATTTGACCATACCGTACATAAAAGGAGCATCAGACACAAGCTTTTCACAATCATACAGTCACATTGTGAAAGCTATATCATTATACAATCATCTTCAAGAAACATGGCTACTGGAACACAGCTCTACAGTTTCAGGTACTTTCCTCTAGCCTAATACACCTTAATCTAAAAAGGAGATATCTATGTAATGCATAAGAATAACCTCCAGGATAACCTCTTGACTCCGTTTGGAATCTCTCAGCCATTGACACTTTATTTTGTCTCATTTCTCTCCTCCCCCTTTCGGTTGAGAAGGTTTTCTCAATCCCTTGATGCTGAGTCTCAGCTCATTCTAGGATTTCTGCCCCACGTTGCCAGGAAGGTCCACACCCCTGGGAGTCATGTCCCATGTAGAGATGGGGGAGGTGGTGAGTTTGCTTATCGTGTTGGCTGAGAGAGAGAGAGGCCACATCTGTGCAACAAAAGAGGTTCTATTGGGGGTGACTCCTAGGCCTAATTTTAAGTAAGCCTAGTCTATCCTTTGCGGGGATAAATTGCATATGAACAAACCCCAAGATTGGGGACTCAGTCTATTGCTTCAGTTGTCCCCACTGCTTGTGAGAATATCAGGAATTCTCCAGATGGGGAAGTTAAATTTTCCCCCTTTCTCGTCATTCCCCTAAGGGGACTTTGCAAATACTTTTTTATTCACTGTTCAAATCACTCTGGGATTTATCAGGGTATCACTGTGGACAAACCTACAAAATCGCATGTCCTACTCAAGGTTCCATGTACTTATGGTGTTCAATTAAACTGTCCACATAAGTTATATTAGGAAATGCACTAGTCAAATTTTAAATTTTGCACCAAATAAACATTTTTTGCTTTAGTCTTACACATAAGTTAAAGTTTTTAAATAGAATTACCATCTATTTTCAACACCCTGCAGTACTGACATTCCTTTGTTCTTCCTCGTGCAAAAACATTTTTAAATTTGTATATTTAGTCACTATCATTATACACTCTAGGCATTCCTAGATTATACCATTTCAGTGTTTATTGTCTGTCTTTCCTTCTGATTTCATTTGTGCCCCCAGCCCTCCTCCCTCTATCATCCTCACATTCAGCTGCATTCAGTATACGAACACTATTGTATTACAGTTAGGTAGTATTAAGAACACATCATTTTTTTAAATAGCATTAAAGGTATGATTTCCATCAGGTTTTCTGAAATCTTGAAAACAGTTTATGTGGCTTCATGATGTCCACTGGGCTTGGGGTCAGCAAACCAGGGGTGGGAACTGCTGTCCAAGCCCACAGTCCTTGAATTTGGGCGTGGATGGGAACCGGCCGAAGGGCTTGTTGAAATAGAGCTGCCGGAGGCCGCCCCGGGCGGCCCTTACCCGGTGGGTTTGGGGCAGTGCTGGGGCTGCTGGCCCAGGCGTCGCATTGTGACAGCTGCTGGTTTAGGGCTATGGGCAGACACCTCGGGAGCTGAGCCCGTCTTTCCTGCGCTGACTCTGCCACCAACTCCCCGGGGTCTGTGAGGGGCCGTTCATTGTTTCAAAATGCCTGAGAGGATGGAGAAGGTAAATGTTCCTTATACCCACAGACGCTGAAAGAGGAAAGAGAGAGAGGTTTCTGTCCTAGAGCAGAACCATCAGCAATGTCTAACAACAGTTTATATTCCAACTCATAACTATAACAGTTAGAAAAAAAAGAAAAAAGAAAGAAGTACATAGTTTTATCACCACACCCTTCCAAAAATCTCTCTTTTTGGTACTCTTTTTAGCCCTCTCTGATCTCAACTAGACAGATTCTAACTTCTGCATTGGTTTTTCCCACTGGTGGGTTCCTGGGTTGGACTTCACAAAAATAATGATATTAATTTAAGGGAACAAATCCTCTGGGGTCAGAACGAGGAAAAAATGGCTGACAAGTTTTATATTTGGGGGTTTGAGTCCTGAGGAGTCCACAGTTTTCTGGGCATCCTGCGCAGCTGATGCAGAAGGAATGGCGTCTGCTCAGTGTCTGTGCATCACAGAGAAGCCCCACTGCCAGTTTCCCGGGGATCGGGGCGCTCACGGGGCTGGGTGCTGGCAGCCCCGCTCCGTCATTAATCAGCCTGACATCTGGAGCCAACCGGGCCCCATCGATGGCCGCAGATGGCACAGATGCCTTTACTTTTCAGCTGTCAGCAAAGAGATTATTCAGTTTAGGGTGCCAGATCGACACCACATGCTCTGCAGGGAGCGCTGAGTGTGTATTAATAAATAAGCTGAGTAACCTTGGAGCGTGGGGAGACAAGAATCTCCCTCAGTAATCTGTCAACTCAAGCCAGCACCAGGAAGACATTCTGCCTGAAACAGCAAAATTACTGTTTTAGTTTTCAGACCTGGCTAGATTGTGCGGTTGGAGTAGACAGTTTGCCCAGTTCTGCAAATTAAAACCCTCCTGAGCTGACTCTAGAGCAGCAGCAGTGGCGACTCTGGAGGCCCTTTCTCCCCACCGGTGTGGCCCCAGAGGTGAGTTCCAAAGCCGCGTGTGAAGCCCCGCGCGGGACGCCGCACACCACATCACACTGCTGCGCTGGGTTTGCTTATGGGGGGCACGGCATCAATCGCACCCCTTTTCAGTTTAGAATTTCATGTATTCTAAGATGGAAAATGAAGCCTGGGACAATATCCAGAAGAGCTGCTTGTTAGAAGTTGTTCTGTGATGTGTTAAGATGAAGCAGGCAATAAGGAATCAGACCTCACCTCATCAAGGGGCAAAAAAAAATCTGTAGATAACATGGTAAATCAGCCAGGAGACAAATGTCTGCCTGAGTTGTCAGCCACCATTTCATGGAATTGATTTCCCAAAGCCTAGAGCCATAAAGAACCCAAACCAGAGCGGAAGGGCGTCCTGCCTCCCATGTTCACTGATTTAATTTTCCCCTCTGAACACACGCAGCCCCATAATTAGAACAGTTACCAACCCTAAATACAACTTAAACTCTGGACATGTGTGTCTGCATGTGTGGAGAAGCTTGAGCTGAGATACGGTTTCAATAAAAACAGTCTTTCGGCACTGATTAGAATGTGTAAAGAGGAAATCTGTTTATACCACAATCTACTCAAAACTTGTGTTGGCAGCAACACTCTGCTAATAAATGTCAATAGCGAAGCTATAGGGAGGGTCTGAATTAAACTTCTCAAAATCTGGAGATTCAGAGCTCAGCCTAATGTGCCATGCCTGGCTCATTCTGCAATATCCTCCATGAAGAACTGTCATGAGCCTTTTTCCAAATTTTAGACGGCTGAAGAAGGGGGTATGCTTGGGGACACTCCACCCTGTGTCGGATCCAAGTACAACCCTAAAAGGAAGGGCGTTTTGGGAGAAAACTCCAGTCCAGCCAGGATGCTGTAGGAAAGCATCAGTGTCTATTCCCCATCTGCTAAAATGACACTGGTATCACTCTGGTCTTCAGAAGCACCAAGAATGAGATTACCCAGCAGGGCATTTAATCTTTGTGTGTGTGTATCGGGGTGGGGGTAACCAATTTTTAAGTGTACAATTCACTGGCATTAATTATATTCACAATGCTGTACAACCGTCACCACTATCTATTTCCCAAATTTTTTCATCACTCCAAGCAGAAACTTCGTACCTATTGAGAAATAGCTCTCCATTCTCCCCTTCTCCCAGCCCCGGGTAATCTCTCACCTATGAGTTTGCCTATTTCAGGTATTTTGTATGAGTGGAATCACACAATATTTGTCTTTTTCATGTCTGGCTTATTTCATGCAACATGTCTTTGAGGCCCACCCACGCATTGACATGTATCACTCCTTCTCAGCGCTGAATAATATGCCATTGCAGATAGACACCGCATTCGTTCATCCATTCATCTGCCCATGGACACTTGAGTTTTTTCCACCTTTTGACTGCTGTGCATAACGCCACTTTGAACACTGGTGTACAAGTATCTGTTTGCATGCCTATTTTCAATTATTTGGAGGTGTATACCTAGGGCCGGCATTTCTGAGACATATGGTCATTCTCTGTTTGGCGTTTTGAGGAACCGCCATGTGCTCCACAGTGACTATACCACTTTACATTCCCACCAGCAGTGTACAGGGCTTGCAAATTTCTTTACATTTTCTCCAACATCTATTTCCCATTTCTTGGAAGATAACCACCCTAGCGTGTTTGAAATGATACTTCAGCACCGTTCTGATTTGGAGCTCCCTAATCACTAATGCTGTTGAGCAATCTTGTCGCGTGCCCTTTGGCCCTTTGCATATCTTCTTTGGAGAAGTGCATATTCCATTCCTTTGCCATTTTTAAATTGCATTTTTGTCTTTTTGTTGTTGAGTTGTAGGATTTCTTTATATAGTCTACATATTAAATCCTTATTAGACATAAAATTTACAAATATCTTCTCCAATCTGTGGTTGTCTTTCCATTTTCTTGATAGTATCCTTTGATGTACAAAAGTTTTTCATTTTAATGGAGTCCAATTTACCTATTTTTCTTGTCTGTGTCTTTGGTGTCAGATTTAAGAAACTACCGCAAGTTCGAGGTCGTGATGATTTGTCCTTATAGTTTCTAGTTTTAGCTCCTAGATTTATGTTTGTTGATCCATTTTGAGTTAACTTTTGTATATGATGCTAAGAACTGGCCCAACATCATTCTTCACATCCGGATCTACAATTTTATTGGCATCCCTTGTTGAATAGACTGTTCCTTCCCAGTTGAATGGTCTTGGTAACATTGTTGAAAAGCGACTGACCATAGGTGTGAGGGTTTATTCCTGGGCTGTCGATTCTGTTCCATTGGTCTTTGTGTCTATCCATGTGTCGTACCACATTGTTTTGATTACTATTGTTTTGTAGCAAGTTTTAAAGTTGGGAAGTGTGAGTCCTCAACTTACTTTTCCTATTCAGTATTATTTTGTCTATCTGGGTTTCTTGAAATTCCATATACATCTTAGGATGGGTTTTTCCATTTCTGTAAACAGCACCATGGGATTTTGATAGGTATTTCACCGAATCTGATTGTCACTTTGGGCAGTATGGCCATTTTAGTAATATCAAGTCTTCCAATTCATTAAAACAAACTCTCTTTCCACTTATTTAGGTTTTCTTTACTTTTTTTCAGCAATGTTTTATAGTTTTCTGTGTAAAAATCTTGTATCTCCTTGGTTGTATTTATTCCTAAGTAGTTTATTCTTTTTAATACTATAGTAAATGGAATTATTTTCTTAATTTTCTAGTTCATTACTAGTATATAGAAATACAACTGATTTTTGAGTGTTGACTTGGCACCCTGAAGCTTTGCCAAATTTATTATCTCTAACAGATTTTTTCTATTGGATTCTTCAGGGTTTTCTAGATATAAGATCATGTATTCTGTGAATAGAGATAGTTTTGCTTTTTTGTTTCCAATTTAGATGCCTTTTATTTCTTTTCTTGTCTAATTGCTCTGGCCAGAACTTCTGGTACTATGTTTAATAGAAGTGGTAAGAGCAGACATCCTTATCTTATTCCTGATCATGGGAGGAAAGCTTTTAGTCTTTCACCATTAGCTATGATGTTAGCTGTGTTTTTTTTTATATAGGTCTTTATCATGTTCAGCACATTCCCTTCTATTCCTAATTTATTGAGTGTTTTGTCATTGAATTTCATTGAGTGTTGGATTTTGTGAAATGCTTTTTCTGCATCAATTGAGATGATCATGAGTGGCTTTTCCCACTTCATTCTATTAATGTGGCATATTACATTAAACGATTTTTGTACCTTGAACCATCTTTCCATTCCTAGGATAAATCCGACTTGCTCATGATGCATAATTCTTTTAATATGCTGCTGCATTTGGTTTGCTAGTATTTTTTTGAGCATTTTTGCATCTAAATTCATAAGGGTTGTTGGTCTGTCATTTTATTTTCTTGTAGAATTAAATCATTTTGATGCTTAACTTTTCATCTTCTATTGATTTTATTAAAATCGGAAATCAAACCCCATTGCATCTATCCACCACCTGCCCACCCAGAGCAGCAGCAGCCCTGGTCCAGCCAGCGCGGCCCCCCCCCCCACTGCGACATCTACAAGTCTCTGAACCCTTGGCACACTCCAGACCAAGAAGAAAGAGAAAGAACACAAGCAGAAAAGCTTAAGAAAATGAAAAACCCTGACTGAAAAAACGGAGACCACATGCACAGTAGAGTGAGGGTGTGGTGTGAGAGAGCCCGCCGGAGGGGCAAGTGTGTGTCACACTGTGTCTTGCATGAGGACTGCTACAGGCCTTAAGAATGGCGTAGGCACAAGCATAGTGGTGGGAGCTGTATAAAGAAGTCTAGGAAGCGTGCAATCTTCCCCAGCCCGGCTGCGAGGTCGCCTGCATTTTGAGCTGGAGGGAAAGGACAGGAGCAGCTTGCCTGAAATAACAATAGTAAAAACAATAATTATATCACCAAATGTGTGCTACATGCCAGACAGCATTCACAGTACTTTATGTCTATTAACTCATTTAATAATAGCAACAACCCATGGGAGCAGGTATCATTACCATCCCCGTTTCACAGACCAAGGAACCGAGGCACAGAGGACGGGAACTTCCCAAAGCCATCCAACCAGCAAGTGGAGAGGTCAGACACAGGCAGCTCACTCAGTCGTGCCCTTTAGGATGAGCCTGTGCCATTCTGAAGCGTCTGAGAACACTGAGCCCTAGTCTATGTTCTTTACATGCACTCACCTATTTAATATGCACTGCAATGCTGCGAAGTAGATGTTATTCCCCCCTTTTTATAGACATGGGCCCTGAGGCACGAGCAGGTGACACGGGAGGTGGTAGGTAAGTGTCACGGGGAAGAAGAGCCCAGAGAGGCAGGCTCCAGAGCCCCTCCTTATCCCCTCACTCCTTCTCTCCTCTCGACATGCCTGAAAAAGGCCAGCCAAACATTCCCCTGCCCTCTTCTTCTGCCCCATTACTCTCTCTCTGACCCCCTGTGCATTCCTGGGAGACTCCATTTTTATTTCCGTGCTCCGAGCTGTCAGAAGTGATGCAACATCGGGACCCAGCCTCAGACCAGGCTACTTTTTCCTTCTACGGGTTTTTTGGGTGTTCATTTAGATCTGACTCATAGTTCCAAAAGCTGTGTGCAGCCAAGCAAAGGCAAGGAGAAAGTCCTGGCAATTCTTTCTGATAATTCTGGCTCAAGAAAAACTCCAGAGAACAATACAGTCATTTACAGAGCACTTTTTAATTTATGAAAGCAGTGTTTTCACACGTGTTATTCAATTTAATTCTCTTTATAACTCAGTGAATCAGCCATTGATGTCTGATTTTTGGCAGGGAAAACACTGAAGATAAAATAAAAGTTAAGTGACTTGCCCGAAATCATACATTTAGTAAAAGGCAAAGCTAGTACCAAATGTGTACTGTGATGCTTCCACAGGAAACACCAAGCTTTCCTTTGGCCCTTTAAAAATAATAAAAACAAAACAAACAAGAACAACAAAAACTCTGCCTCCAGCTTCTGGGACAGGAACAGCTCTTAGCACAAATGGACCATGTAACATCTATTACTCTGTGCAGCCACAGAGTTCCCATGCTAGGTAAGCAGGCGTGCGGTTATTCCTCTGACCTTTCTTCACGAATGAGATCAGTCTCCATGCTCCACCCTGGAGCGCATTTCTAGGGAGCCGAGAGCACTGGGTCTTCCATGAAGGGCACTGCTCTCTAAACGGTCTCTCCTCTTGTCCCCTGACAGCCTGGTTAGCTGACCTTTGGGCACGATGAAAGATAGCTTTTTCTGGTTTATTTTTCCCAGGAAGTTGGGGGAATGTTGCTCAGTGGGTTTGTGTTTTTGTTGTTGTTGCTATAATGGTGCTTTGTTATAGCAGTATTACCATATTTTGGAAGCATTGTAAACCATTGCCCATGCACCCAGGGGTGACTATTAAAATGGCAGGGACGCTGTTTATACATCATAGAGATAAATAAATGCATAAGCACAGGTAGTAAAATGGGAAAAGCCAACTCAGCTAGAGAAACAACCTGAAAGTTTTTTTCAGGCTCTTCTAAAATGAGTTTCACATCTAAAAGCAAACCCAAAGAAAACTTTGGTACATTTTAAGGAAAACGATAGGTATATATGAATAATATGATAAATGGTACATGCTGACTTCCATTTTACATTCTATTTAAGTGAGCTATCTAGAGGGAACGAATATAAAAGGGGAAATGAGGCACATATACATGGGGAGTAACTGTAATGTATGCCTCATTTATGTATAATAATCATTTTGCTAGAATCAAACATGCATGAATATTGTTTCTGAAAGCTGCTTTTGTCCTTTCTCCTACTTAAAGCCTATGATCTTTACTGCATCTGGAGACCTCCCCAGCACAAGGGGTCAAGGCTAGAACCTACCAAGAAATGGAGGCATCTGGAGCTCTGAGGTTATCTGCCAGTCCGGCCCCCCACTGCCCTGGTATGACACTGGTCTCTAACAGTTGGGGGTTCCACTGGCTGCCATAAACTTAAACTTAGGCTACCCTGGACAGTCCTGAAAACTCATAATAAATGTGTTTTTTCAAAAGCAAAGAAGCTAACAGTCAAATGCTCTGTGTGCTGGGAAAAATTCAATGAACAAAGGAATATATATATATATATATGGAGGAAATGTAAATTTAGGGTTTAATAATCTCATTTAGGGGTGAAACTCAATGGTTAATAGGTTGACACAATTTAAAAGTTCATATTTTGTTTCAGATGTTTCGGGGGCAGGCAGGGCCTTTGGGCTGACTGTGCCAGGGAAACAAGAAGGTGACCTGCACCCAGCCACAGGGCCCAGGAGCTCCAGGGGCTCCCGCAGGCTCCTCCAGGCCCCTCCCTGCCACCCCCAGCAGCACTGCAGACCCTGTGGCTGGGTCCTGTTCTGCTGGCACCAGCTGCTGGGCAGATTCGGCAGCTGAGGCGCTTTGCAGAGGATGATGATGTCCGATGCCCTCGGACAAGGTATGAGAAAGCAGGTGTTGGCCAACGAAACTTAGACTAGCTATGTTTGTGTGTTGGCTGGTTGGTGCACTGTATGCCGGGGGTCACATTTCATTCTTTTTCCATGTGAGTATCCCATTATTGCAGCACCATTTGTTGAACTTTTGCTTGTTTGTTGGTTTTTTGGGAAGTACATGGGGTGGGAAATAAACCTAGGTCTTCCACATGGCAGGCGAGAATTCTACCACTGAAACACCCTCGCACCCCCAGACTTAAACTATCTGTGTTTTAAATGACAGATCACATGGGATCTTACACATTCCTCATTATTAAGGGATGGGGGAGCCTCTCCCAACAACTCAACACCAGGAAGGGCAGGGAGTCAAAGACCAAGTCTTCTGCCAACTATAGAGCTGGTAAGCTACACCCTCTTTAGAACATTCAGTTCTCTGGACCAAGTCTTCTGCCAACTATAGAGCTGGTAAGCTACACCCTCTTTAGAACATTCAGTTCTCTGTGCGCGGGGTCTGAAAAATCAAATGAAACAGAAAAGGTGGGAGGTGTGGAATCAAAATAGCAACTGCGTCTCAATTTGTTTTTAACTCTGTCAAATGCAAGTGGAGAAGCAGAATCAAACTTTTTTTCCCCAAACAGAAAGGACCCCTTTGCTTTCAAACACCAACCAGGTAAAATTGGTCACAAAAGTGATTGGAAATGTAATGGGTGTTCCATTGTGGTTATTATTCTTCCTAATCACACCCAAAACTTCAAGTACTTTCTTACTTGAAAGTAAATTTCATCCATTTACTTTAAGTAAATCACTCCATGCAATTAAGTCCTTCAGAGTCACCCTACAGTGGACATCACCTTCTTGGGGGTGTTTGTCCTTGAACAGCTATTGAATCCAAGCAGGAGAAACAGCCACATGCTTCTCTAGCTCATAACACAGCTGAGTTTCCTGAGATTGCACTTGGGCATCACATAGATGCAAACAGCAAGTTCAGGAGCTCTGGGTCAACAACGAGGCCAACCCCACCGCACAGTGTCAACGATCCAGATGCTATATTTGGGGCCTTCCTCTCCTACTCCCTCCCTTACACACTCACAGACATAGATCGTGAATTCTAGATGTGCCCTTCATTTGCCTTCTGGTGCCCACTTCGGAGCAGAGGTGGCAGGAAAAGGAGCTGAAAGCTGAGTTAGGCCCCATCTGGCTGCTTGTTTTCTAGGCTCCTTATCTAATTTTCTCTCCCACATAACCCGAGGACTGCTCGCATGACCCAAGAAAACTTTTCATGTAGTTTCTCACGTTTTAATGGTGTTGCCAAGCAGGCAGCCGCTTCCTCACTCTGTTCCCTTAGCAGGACTCTGGAGACCCTTCCTCCTCCTTAACAGACGTGGGTATTCTGAGCCTGTGTGTTGGACTGAATCGTGCACCCCAGTCTGGACACGGTCTTGGTCTGCATTCTGGTGACGTGGACCTGCTATAAGTATGACCTCTTCCAGATGTTACTTCAGTAAGGTGTGGCCCCACTGACTTGGGGTGGGCTCTAATTCAGACGACTGGAGTCCTGTATAGACAGAGTGACCATCAGCTGGAGAGAAGCCGAAGAGACCACCACGCGCATTGCTGTGCAACAGAAAAGCCAAGGACCAAGGACCCCCGGCAGTCAGCCCGAGAACTTCACAGTCTTTGGGAGACAAGCACTGCCTTGCTGATGCCTGGATTTTGGACTTTTCCTGGCCTCAAAACCCTGAACGAGTACCCTCCCATTGTTTAAGCTAACCCATTGTGCGGTGTTTGTCCTTTTAGCTCGGAAAAGAATCTGTGTCCTGGGGCTACCATTGCAAAGTACCACAAATTTGGGTGGCTTAAAATAACAGAAATTTATTCTCTCACAGTTCTTGATGCCAGAGTTCTGAAATCAAGGTATCAGAGCGCCATGCCCGCTGTGATGGCTCTAAGGGAGAATCCTTCCAAAGGCCTCTTCCTCGCTTCTCATGACTTCTAGCAATCCTTGGCATTCCTTAGCTTGTAGTTGCATCACTCCAATCGCTGCTTCTGCCTTCCCATGGCTGTCTTCCCTCTGTGTGTGTCTGTCTCCTCTTCTTAGAAGGACTCTAGTCATTGGATTCAGGGCTCACCCTAAATCCAGGATGATTTTATTATAATATCCTATTTCCAAGTAAGGACACATTTACAGGGACTGAGAATTAGGACATGTTTTGGGGAGGACACAGTTCAATTCAGTATACCTTCTAAGTCTTTTCTCCTGTTATGCTCTGAATTGTGTCCTAACCCCCAGTGCCTCAAAATATGATGTTATTTAGAAATCAGGGTCATTGCAGGTAGCATAGCTAAGATCATGCCATGTTGGAGTATGATGTGCTCTTTATCCACAATGACTGGTGTCCTCATAAGGAGAGAAGAGACACAAGGGGAAACGCCAGTGATGTTGGAAGCAGGGAATGAAATCCTGCAGCTGCAGGCCAAGGAACGCTGAGGATTGCTGTGCACACCTGCAGCTAGGAAGAGGCAAAGAAGGAGCTCTCCTACAGGTTTCAGAGGGAGTTCTATGAAAACTTGATTTTAGACTTGCAGAAATGTCAGAGAATAAATTTCCATTGCTCTAAGCTACCCAGTCTGGAGTACTTTGTTATGCCAGCCTAGGAGACGCAGACCCTCCCCAAACAAGTTAGGGGATCCTAAAGGGCAGGAATGCATCTTGTTCCTCATATCCCTTCATCAGTGCTAGTCCAGTGCTAAGCACGTAGCAGTCACTCAGAAAGAAATGGTGTCGGGATTCTCATTGGTCTCAGCTTTGGCCAATTGTACCAGACTGGTGAGACGGACAAAAGAAAACAAACATCGAGGAATGACAATTTGCAAGGAAAGTCATCCACTGCTCCGAAACCTGTTCAACCAAAACCTTATTTTGACCACTGACCTGGACACATGGGCACAGTACTTTGAGATAATTCTGTTATCTCCTCGTGTTCTGTGTCCATGCTGGCAATGAGTACACTGAAGGTTGACTTTACAATTATTGCTTTACTACTTCAGGACAAACTTTCCATCTCATCCTCATAAATCAGCTCTAACCTCCAGAGGTGGGAGTCTATGAATTCTCCATGGATTTCTTTTTAGTGTGAAGTACTGAAAAAGCCACAAATTAAAATGCCCAAATATCTGAAAAGAGAGATTTCCCCTTATATTTTACACCCATATCCAAGTAGTTATGTAAATCTAAATTCTCATTCCTGGGGTTCCTGTGTTAATGGATTATTTTGCTTTTTTGAGCACTGAGGGCTAGAATAGGTTTGTTTCCACTTTTTTTTCCCCCTGAATATTTTTATTTTCAAAATTACTGTCAGTCACTACATAAGTAAAATGAAACAGGAATTGAGGGAGGTGGGAATTCAGGGCTGGCTAGCTGTGGGACTATGGATGGAGTGGAGGAGGCTTACCACATTCTGTCCTGGCCAAGACGGTCCTTTACTGTGGGTCACCCCTTCCTCCTCTGGCATCCTTGCCTTCCTCGAGGCACCCAGGAGCGGGCGCAGCCTTAGTGGAGTTAGCAGAAGTCCCTCCTCTAAGGCTAACACTAAAAAGTGGTGCCTTCTTTGGCAAGGATTTAAATGAACAAGTGAAAACTTCTCCCCTTTTATCTTCACCCAAACATCCTTGGTCACCTTAGGTACGGTGCACAAATCCTTATGACTTTCTCCTTGACCAACTTTTCCTCCCGTTTAGAGAGGAGAGAGCCAGCCAGCCTGGGGTGCGGGGAAAACAGCAACTGGACTGCCACAGCGAGCCCACGCTAAGGTGACTGACGCTACTCTCCTTCCACTTCTCACACTACTCTTGCGATTCCCAATCCCTGGGCAGAGAAACCCTCAGCTCCACCCACCCTCCCCACCCCCCGTAGCACCCCGTGCCCTGCGGGAGGAGGTGAGCCGGCCACCGACTCGGCGCTTTCCGCAGCCGGCGTGGATGGAGTTAACACCCGCAAAGCCAGCAAGCGCACACGCGCAGGGGCCAATTACAGGCCTCAGCTGCCCGCGCGATTTCGGGGCAATTTCTCCAAGCACCCGGCTCGGGGCCTGCCGGGCTCGCGGTTCCTGCACACCGGGGGCTTCGGCGCTCGCGGCGCTGCCACCTCGGGCCCCGCGCCCCCGGCCCGCCCCGCAGGCGACCACCGTGGGGCAGAAGCCACCGCCGGCCACGAGTGCCGCCTCTGGCCGTCGTTTCACGTGCCACTGACCAGGTCACTTTCGCGCCCCGCGACGGTCAGACGAACCCTGGTCGCCTGTCCCACCTCCCCCCTCAAGCACACACACGCATTGTCAATCTGTTCAGGGCCCTTGCGGTTTGGGGACCGTCCTCGGGGGCCGCAGCTCACCGCTCCAGACGGCAGGGAGGAGAACGCGACACAAGCGCCGGGTGTGCGGGCGAGGGGGCCCCTGCTGGGGTCTCTCAGGTCGGCCGAGCCGCCCCCACCGGGGCCGCAAAGTGCCCAGGCTGCGCACCGAGCGCCCCGACGGCCAAGTGCAGGGACCTCCGCCCCTGTGTCTCCGGCCACGGCCAGACACCAATTGGTGCTCAGAGTTAGGATAAACCTGAAATCGCCATTTCCTTCACGGACCGACCATGAGGCCGGGCGGACGTATCCTGGCAGACACAGTTCAGAGCCAGTCGGGAATACTTGGGCGTCGCTGAGGTTGCTGGGCCTGCGGACCAATTTCCCCGATAGCAGGGCAGACCCAGGCTCGCTCGAATCGCGCGCTGGAAACAGAAAGGAGGTCGCCACCACTTCGGCAAACTGCAGCCCACTCGGGGCCAATTCCCCGCGGCGCTCCGAGCGGCAGAGGAAATCGTTTTCTTTGCTGCTGAAAGTCACGAAGGCCACCTGGAGACCCACAATGAGGCCGCTTTGATCTTGGGAAACGTGCTCAGGTTAATCAGGGCCGCCGCAGCCTGTAGAAAGCAGCTCCGCCAGCACCCAGCCCGCCGCCTCCAGGCGTTTGGGACCCCGGGGCGGTTGGGTTGGGGACCCGAGGACAGGGCTTGAGCGCTGTGACCCAGCGCGCCCGGCCGACCCCGGAGAAGGACGGAATGGAGTGGGCGCGCGGCAGCCCGAGAGCCCGAGGGGCGTCTTTGTCTTCCGCGGGCGATGAGACGCCGCAGCTCCCGGCCCTCAGCCCGCCCCGCGGACACGCGTGGCCTTCCCACAGCAGCCAGGGCTGCCCGGGATCTGCTCCCGCCGCGCGCGCGAGGGGCTGGGGCGGCCGCTGCTCACTTCGGCGCCCACGGACCCGCGGGACAGCCTCTCTCCCGCCCACGGCCGCGGCCGCCCACCCCCGCCCCGAGGCGCGCGCCCTTTGCCGGCTTCGTCCAGTGCAGAGAAAAGAAAGCCTGGGGCCCCGGCGGCCGGCAGGTGTGGTGGACGAGCCCGGGGCCACCCGCGCGCAGACAGCGCCAACCCCGGCCGGGGGGCCGGGCGCAGGGGCGCGCGGCGAAAGCCCGCGGGGGAAGCCACCCCCGGGGACCGGACCAGAGGCCTGGCCGGCAGCAGGTGGGCGGGAGGGGCGCGCCGCCGCCTGGGAGGAAGAAGGGGTTCGTGCGGGCGGCGGTGGCGGGCAGAGGCCCGGGTCACCGCGCCCCGGGCCCCGGAAGCCGCGCGGGCCGAGCCGCCGGGCGGGAGGCCCGTCCCCGGTCCCGCGAACCCGAGGAGGCAGCCTGGGCCGCGGGCAGCGCTCGGCCGCGTCGCGGTTGCCCTCTGACCTGTCCCAGGAGCACAAAGGCCTCCCGGGTGCGCCGCCCGGGTCCGGCCTCGCCGTCGCGGCCCAATTAACGCGCCCACGTCAGGTCGGGTTGACAGCTCGGCCCGGACGCAGCCGAGTGGAAGGCGGGCCGGGGCCGCTCAGGAGGCTCCCGCGCCGGTGCTCGGCGTCCGGCCGCGCGGGGGCCGGGCCTGGGACACCCGGAGGCCCTGCCTGCAGCGATAGGCTGCTGTGTGTGTGCGAAGCGCGTGGCGCTGTGTTAAAGCCCACAGACCCCCACGGTTGGCGCCCCGGCAGCAGCGGGCCCGGTGGGCCCGTGGGCGCCAAAGTGAGCAGCCTTCCTTTGTCCTCTCTGGGGATACCCCAAAGCGTGGAGGCGCAGGGGAAGCAGGGGATGGCTCGTCCCCTTGAAGTGCAGCGCTCTGAAGAAGCCCTCTTTCCCTGCCGCTTTGCTCGCTGCTCAGACCAAGGTCCTGTGCGGAGCGGTGTGACTGTGGACAGGAAGGACACACCACTCCTGCGTCTTCCTCAGTCTCTCCGAAGACTTGACGACCGACCCAAGGACAGCTCTGAGCCCCCCTGACAACCTCCACCCTTACCCAGCGGTTAACCTGGCCCACCCCCCAGCCCTACACACACACACACACACACACACACACACACACACACACACCGCCCCAGCCATATGGGCACCTCAAAATCCAGCAGACCCGGCTGTCCTCTCGGAGCCCACATCTTCTGATCGCAGAGTACCACGCAGCCACTGCGCAGGACTCAGTACTTTTAAGGTACAAAGTAAGCCCAAACAGATAAACTATAATTCTGTTTTTAGGCAAACAATCTCCTCGACTAAAATGTAAACCCCTGGGGACAATGACCAAGACTAATTCTGTGTGTTGTCTCAAAGACACAGATCAAAAAATGTTATGTCGACTCCACATTTAACTTGAACTCTGTCCCCTCTACAACCTCACTCACAAGACTGGCACGGGGGAGGGGTCAACTAGTCCCTCATTCGTCCCTGCTTCATTCAACTTATGTCAATTCATTTATTTTTCTTCTAAACCCAAATCGAGATTGTCTAGCTGAAAGAATGCAAATTTTATTAGAGGAAGAGAAAGGAGGTAGAGAAAGGGAGAAGAAACATGGAAGGGCAGAGGATTTTTAGGAGTATTAAGGATGGGAATTACTCCAAAGCAGGGGAACCTAAGAAACAGAAGGGCACTGAGGAATTAGGGAAGGTGGGTGAGAGAGAGCAAAGCAGAGAGAGAGGACGTGGGCCAGTGCCTAGGACAAAACCCACCTACTGGGAGTCAGCGGAGCGTGGTAGCCAAGGGCTGAAGTTCATCACTTCCTGCCTGTGTGTCCCTGGACAAGTCATATAAATCTCACGAGCCTCGGTTTCTTCAGCTGTTAAATGAGGGTAGTGATAATAATTATAGCACAGAGTTATGAGGACTAAATAAAATAGCATGTACTTAATAATACTGACATTGAGTGCTCTCAATTTCACTTGGGGCCTCATGTCATAATGTGAAGTCTTTGCTTTCCCTCCTGCTCTAATATTACAAGTCACCCACTGGTAGGTAGTAAGGTAAGGAAAGTGCCTGTTTCTCTTAGCATGAGAAAGAGAAAGAGAATCACCAGGTACTTAAGGAAAACCTTTAATAAAAGACAAAAACCCAAAACAGGAAAAATAAGTAACTTGGAAGAAATAGAGAAAAATGTTAAAGAAACACTTCATTTACAAATGAACAAATCCTTCACATGAAATCCTTGGAGAGATGAGAATAGATATTGCATCCATAAAATAAGGAAAGGTTACTGTAAAAAAGAAACATTAAGAGAACAAGAAATAGATTTTGAAAATTAAAAATGTGGTAGAAGAAATAAATTCAATAAAAGAGTCAAGATGAAGTTGAAGAAATCCTTCAGAAAAGGATGAAAAGTCAAAGAGAAGAAAAAAGGAGATTAAAAGAAATTGATCAATACAGGAGATCCAACATTCAAATTGAATTTTGGGAAGAAAGAATGGAGAAAATAGAGGGGAGAAATTTTTTCAAAGAAATAATACAAGAAAATTTCTGAGAACTTCCTGGGATGAGTTTCCAGATTAGAAGGGTCAATTAGGTGCTCAGCCCAAAGAATAAGAAAGACATATACTAAATATTTCATGATGAAATTTCAGAAAACCATGAATAAATAGAAAATTCACCGTGCACCCTGTAACAAACACTTCCAGAAATAAAAACAGTCCCCATACCAAAAACCAGGAATCAGGATGGCATTTGGGTTTCTCAAAAATAACACTGAAAATGAAAAGAAAATAGGACAGTGTCTTTACAGTTCTAAGGAAAACTGATTTCTAATCTAGAATTCTATATCCAGCTAAACCACCCACCAAGTACAGATAGAATAATTACATTTTCACACATTTTGAGTTTTGTGAGTTCTCAAAACTTCGCTGCCCAGGCACCCTATAACAAACGCTGCTACCCTATCCAGCAGCCATCCCCTCCCTTCTTTCACAGTAACTTTTTTTCAGGTACCACGTAGTCATATGCTTCCAGGAAGCTAAGCGTCTCCCCAGCCCCCAGGAGGAGCCTGCATTAATCTAAGCCAGTGATTGGCAATTCCCTACCCCTCCCCAAGGACTGGCTTATAAATGGGCATGCAGCACAATTCAGATCAATTAAGGTTTTCTTCACCTTTAAAACGGGGCTAAAATCAAAGTGTTACCCAGAGCTGCATTTCTTTCTTAAGACTCAAGGGGCGGTCAATGAGAGGGAGGGGTAAGGGGTATGGCATATATGAATTTTTTTCTGTTTTCTTTTTATTTCTTTTTCTGAATTGATGCAAATGTTCTAAGAAATTATCATGATGATGAATATGCAACTATGTGATGATATTGTGAGTTATTGATTATATATCAAGAATGGAAAAAAACAAAGACTGAAGGGGAGAATATGTTTCTTGTCTACTCCAATTTCCAGATGCCACCTGCATTCCTGGGCTCATCTTCAAAGTCAACAACACATTGCATTTTCCTCATTCTTCTTCCATTGCCACATCTCTTTTTCTGACTTCAGTTGGTAAAGTCTTCAGAAGGGAAGGATAATCTTCCCTTCTCAAGGTTCTTAACCTTAATCACATCCTCAAAGTCCCTTTGACATATGTAAGGTAACATAACCATATGTTCTGGGGATAAGGATGTGGATGTCTTTGAGAGGCCATTTATCCTTCCTACCACAGTGAATTAGTCAATTTTCTTTATTGTTCAAACCAATTTATTTGGGCTTCTGCTATTTACAACCAAATGCATTTGCTCTCAGAAAACTACAGCAGGATACATCTCACCAATAAGAGCAAATTGAAGAGGAAGAAATTCCAGGAAATAGGGAATCCAACATAGGAGAGGGATAAAGGGAGCTCCAAGGGTGACTTTTAAAAGGATCTCCAGGATGATAGCTTTACAGCAAGCCAAGAATGTATAATCTATAATGGAGTAGAACAGAGGACTCCAGAATATGTTTCCAAGATAAAGAGATTCAATCAGTTATCAGAAAACTTCCTTCAAAGAAAAGCCCAGGGCCAGATGGCTTCACAGGGAAATTTTATCAAACATTCCAAAAGGAACTAACACCAGTCCTGCTCAAAATTTTCCAAAAAAAATAAGGATAAAGGAATACTACCTAACTCATTTTATGAAGCTAACACCACTTTAATATCAAAACTGGGTAAAGATGATATAAAAAAGGAAAATGACAGGGTGGGTCATGGTGGCTCAGCAGGCAAAGTTCTTGCCTGCCATGCCAGAGACCCAGGTTCAATTCCTGGTGCCTACCCACACAAAAAATAAAATATCGTTTTATTTCTTTTTCTGTTGTCTTTTTATTTCTTTTTCTAAATCGATGCAAATGTTCTAAGAAATGATGAATATGCAACTATGTGATAATATTAAGAATTACTGATTGTATATGTAGAATGGAATGATATCTTAATGTCTTTTGTTAATTTTTTTTAATTAATAAAAAAAGTTTATAAAAAAAAAAAGAAAGTAAAACAACAGGCCAATCTCCCTAACGAACATGGATGCAAAAATTCTCTTCAAAATACTAGCAAATCAAATCCAACAACATATTAAAAGAATTATACACAATGACCAAGTGGGGCTTATAACAGGAATGCAAGGATGGTTCAACACAAGAAAATCAATTAATGTAATACAGCACATTAACAAAAAGAAAGGGAAAAATCACATGATCATCTTGATTGATGCTGAACAAGCATTCAACAAAATTCAACATCCTTTTGTGATAAAAATACTTCAAAAGGTAAGAATCCAAGGTAATTTCCTCAATATGATAAGGGGCATATATGAAAAACCAAAGCCTTCATTGTACCTAATGGTGAGAGACTGGAAGCTTTCCCCATAAGATTGGGAATGAAACAAGGATGCCTTCTGTCACCACTATTATTCAACATTGCACTAGAAGTTCAGCTAGAGCAATCAGGCAGATAAAAGAAATAAAGGTCATCCAGATTGGAAAGGAAGAAGTAAAACTCTCATTATTTGCAGATGACATGATATGATACTTGGAAAATCATGAAAAATCTACAACAAAGTTACTTGAGCTAATAAACAAATCCAGCAAGGTGGCAGGATAAAAAATTAATGTGCAAAAATAGGTAATGTTGAAACCTTGAATAGAGCATGAGCTTTTGTCGGTTTGTCCAGGTTAGTTTGATGCCCAATAAATCCCAGAGTGATTTGAACAGTGAATAAAGAAATATTTGCAAATTCCCCTTGGGGGAATCAGGAGAAAGGGAGAAAAATTCAATTTCCCATTTGGAGAATTCCTGATATTTTCGCAAGCAGCAGGGACAACCAAATCAATAGGCTGAGCCCTCAATCCTGGGGTTCACCCCTATGAAACTTATTGCTGCAAAGGATAAGCTAAGCCTACTTAAAATTAGGCCTAAGAGTCACCCCCAGAGAATCTCTTTTGTTGCTCAGAAGTGGCCTCTCTCAGCCAACTCGGCAGGTGAACTCACTGCCCTTCCTGCTACGTGGGACATGACTCTCACCTGGCTGAGCCACTCCTGACTTCCTGACTCATAGAAACTTTGAGACAGTAAATGTTTATTTTTTAATTTTTATTTTTGTTTAATATGGAAAGTTTATTTGCTCATAACACTAAAGAGGATGCAAGCACTGTCATGACAAATACAGAGATGTGCAGATCAGGTAAAACAGTAATTTTGTTTAAATGAAGGGAAGTCTCTTTAAATGTTTTGGCGACATATTCCCCCAAAGAATCTTTTCTTCACTTAAGTTAATTATACATTTCAGTAAAATAAAGGTGATAATGGAGTAAGTGGAAGTTAGTGTGAATTTTCCTTAGAAATAAAATTCCAACTCTATTAATCCTTGCCAGTTAAACACTATAGCTAAAAGTTGCAAATAAGTGCAAAAGGAAAGAAAGGAGTTAGTCACCTCTTTCGTTTGAACAGTCCAGGGAAAGATGGGTACTGCACGGACAGCAGACAAGCTGCTAAGGCTGACTGATCTAGAGCCAGCACCGCATGTGTCTCCCGTGGTGCCGTGCGCCCATCACTAGCGCAGCTCGGTCACCACATCATTTAACGCCAAGCTGGGTCCCAACTTGTTACAGAAACACTTGGATGATTATTGCTTTTCTGTTTATGTTCTCAAGCGAGCGTGCACACACGTATGTAAAGCCGGGCAGACTTCCACGCACTAAGCTGGTTTTCCGGGGCGCAATAGACAGGACGCAGTTCGGGGCGCCGGGTCACGCGAGGCTCCCCACGGCGCGGCGGGGGGCAGATGCAGGAGGAACTACTTTAATGCGCCGCCCGAGCGCATGGCGGCCGCCTGGTTCCCAGCACGGCCGCGGTGGCCGGTCGCTGGTCACCGAGCGCTATGAAGCCGGCGGCCACCCTGCGACCGTGACCCCAGCCGCACCCCTCGGGGCACATTGGTGGGTGCCGGGCGCGGCCAGGCATGGCTCAGCGCCCCGGACCGTCTTCCCCAAATGTGTGGCCCGCGGCGCATGAGAAAGGCCCACACACCGCACTCTGGGCCTCGCGAGGGCCTTCTGGTGACCCCTGTGGGCTCCCAAATGACCCAGAGCGACCCTGGGGGGAGAGAGGTCCCCGAGCGCAGAGCGTCTGTGCAGTTACTAACGGCTGTAAGGGGAAGCTAATGAAGCAGACGTGGGAAATGTTTCCGAACACCGGCACTTCCACGCTCTGACAAAGCCATATACTTTTCATCATGAAAGCCATATACTTGGGTAATCTCCGGCTTTTGTTTCCTCTGTGTGTGCAATGCTTTCTGGACTCTTAACCCGCAAGAAGAGCCACAGCCTCCACAGTCACTGTGAGCAGGCGTTTGTGTCTGGTGATTTCCCAGCCCTTCCAAACGTCCCATAAGATCATGCGATTGGCCATGAACGTCTCCATACGGTAGCAGGACCACGGGCCTGCTGC
>PVIY010017880.1:0-48654 GCA_004026745.1 Myrmecophaga tridactyla
CTGCCCTCACTCTTCCACCGACCCCTCACTTCATTAGCCCCTCAGCACCCTTCTCCAATTAGACACCTGATCTCGGCAAGCCCAATTAGCTGTAGGTCCTATTAAGCTGCCAGCTGGCCCAGATGGTCCCAGGAGGCCTCTTGGCAGCCCAGACCTTGACATGTTGGGACCACTGCCCTCTGGTGGCTTGATTTGAGAGTGGTACCCTATTAATACTCAGGATGGGTAGCAGACTTGGTGTCCTTGGTTGGCCTGTGTATTCTGCCTTGGTCTGAGATGTTCCTGAGTTAGGATCAAAGATAAGATTTGGGCCCGACTCCCAAACTCTACTGCACGTTGGAATCACCTAAGGACTTCCAGACATTGTGATTTAATTGGTATTGGGAGTGACCTGCACATGGGGAGTTTACGGAGCTCTCCAGGTGATCCTAATGTGCAGCGAAGTTTGGAAACCAGTGGGTAGCAGCATTCCCTTGGAGTAAATACTCCACCCTCTAGCTGACCCCGTGCTCGCCCACTCCCCGCCCCCGCAGGCTCGCTGATGCCGACAAGAAGTGCCTGTGGGAGAAGCGCTATTACTGCCACTCGGAGGTGAGCTCCCTCCCCTTGGTGCTCGCCAGCGCCCCCAGCTGGGAGTGGGCTTGCCTACCCGACACGTATGCGCTCCTAAAGCAGTGGACCCACATGAACCACCAGGATGCTCTGGGGCTCCTGCATGCCACGTGAGTTGTGATGCCCCTTTCCTGACTAAGCACCTGCCTAGAAGCCAGGGCTTGCACTGCCCATCGCGGACCTGCACTGGCCCTGGGGTGGTAGAGCGGGGCATGGATAGTCAGGACTTTTCCACATCTCCTTTTTGCTTTTTCTTTCTTATTTCCTGCCCCCAACATTATATTATGAATATTTTTCAAACATACAAGAAACTTAAATTTTATAGTGAATATCCATATACCCAGCCCCTAGATTCTATTGTTAATATTTTGCCATCTTTGCTTTATCTAAGCGTCTCTGTGTATCCATTCCTCTACACATCTGTCAAGCCAATTTAATTTCTTCTGCTGCATTTCACAGTAAGCTGCAGACATGCTTAAACTCCCTCCGAAATACTTTAGTATGCATGTCATTAACTAGAGCTCAGTGTTTGTTTATAGTTTTTTCCGTTTGAGATAAATTTACATACAAGGGAAATGCCCAAATCTTATGTGTACTTCCGCTGAGTTTTGACAAATGCATATACCTGTGTAGCCCAAAACCATATCACTTAGTTCTCATTTTAATATTTCCTCTCTTTCCTTCCTTCCCTCAAGTGCTGGCTGGGAACACAAGACTCTCAGGCTTAGACCTCTAGGTTGTCTTTTGTAGAAGGCACCCAATATTCCTGGCTTATTTCTCCCCACTCTTAGTAATCAGAATTCACCCACTCTGTGTGTCCTACCTTCAGGGCTTTTTGAAGTAGCAGTTTTGCCAATGTTTGCTAACATGATTCTGGCATTGTGTATTGGCTTTCATAAAATTCCATGGGTCTCTTGTCATTTGTCTGGCAAGCTTTGCATTAAAGGCTGATACCAAGACACAGTGATTCTATAATCCACAGGAGGCCCTTTATTGATTGGAATTTCTGGCACAGAGAGAGTCAAGGAAGAGACTTTAGAAATGGGGATGAAAACTTTGTCCTGTTTGCTTTAACTCCTTCAAAGAATAAGAGTGGCCATCCACCTAGTCCTTCTTGGCCTCAGGTGAACTCTGACCTTGAGATGGGCCATTCTTGAGGGTTCCTATCTGGTTAAGGAGCTAAGGAGTCTTCTAATGTCTTTGGAAGATTTGTGTCCACCCGTGCCTTTCCATCCTCTGCATCCCAGGCCGTGAGGGGCCTTGGCTCTGTCTGCCTGGGCCTGGGCCTGCGCTGGGTCAGCAGGATGCTGGGCTCTGTTTTGCAGCTTCCCAGACCAGGAGGTGCGTCGTATGGCTGTCCAGTGGATCGGCTCGCTCTCAGACGCCGAGCTGCTGGACTACCTGCCCCAGCTGGTGCAGGTGGGTGGACTGGACTTCCCTCCAGCACCCACAGCCCAGCCCCAAAGGCCCTGGTGGCTAGTCAGTCTGCAACCTGCCCCGGGAACCCAGGGTCCTCAGTGGGGTAGTGGTAGGTGTAGATTAGGGACAGGTAATAAAGCCTCCTATTCTCTTCCTCCTTCCCCCTACACAGGCCCTGAAATATGAGTGCTACCTGGATAGCCCCTTGGTGCGCTTCCTCCTGAAACGAGCTGTCTCTGACTTGAGAGTGACTCACTACTTCTTCTGGTAAAACTGTGTATGGAAAGGGGGCGGGGGGTAGATGTGAGTCCGTCACAGGAGAGTTTTCACTGTTAGGCATGCAAAGAGTGAGGAGCTGAGGCCTCCAGTTTCCACCACGTGGCTGCCTTCCTGTGCAGCTTTGGGCTAGCATCTTCTCCTCGGGGGGGTCTTAGCCCACCCCAGTGTAGCACAGTGAGGATCATGCCTGCACCTCCCCACCAGTGCTCATGCAAGACTGTGTAGGAGAGATGGACCTAGGGGATTGAGTTCTACAACAGAGAGTGTGCTTAGGCTTGGATGCGGGCTTAGGTGGGCACCTCTGGGTAGGCTGCGCATACTGAGCATGTCTTCCCTCCCAAGTGTGGGATGGATATTCCAGATATTTACAGCTGAGTCTACCCCATTCTCCCAGCACAGGCTCTTGCCTGTGATCCTTTGCGTGTCCTGACACCGCTCTCCCTTCTGCCTTGCAGGTTGCTGAAGGATGGCCTGAAGGATTCTCAGTTTAGCATCCGCTACCAGTATCTGCTGGCAGCCCTGTTGTGCTGCTGTGGCAAGGGGCTGAGAGAGGAGTTTAACCGCCAATGCTGGCTTGTCAACACCCTGGCCAAGCTGGCCCAGCAGGTCCGGGAAGCCGCTCCCTCTGCGCGGCAGGTGAGTGGGGTGAGGCTGCCTCTGTCCTTTTCTAACCCCTGGCCTCTGCAGTCAGTAATTAACTTTTTAGTCATCCTTATGTCTGGATGACACATAACCATTTCTGATCTAGGGGCTAGCAAGAGGCGGCTCTGTCTCTAAACTATAGGCCACAGACTGACAGTCTGCAAGCTGGGTATCGCCATGGATGTGTTTTATTTAGCCTGCAAAGTACTAAAATTTTTATTGCACTGTATGCCATAAAGGCCGAGCAGTTGTTTAAGCTGTCCGCTGCACAAGCGCACCCATCCAGACAGGGCAGGTGAGGGCTGAAATCCAGCTATATTATTTTCATTAGACTATGAGCCCCACCTCAGAGCTGTGGGCACCCAGAGGAGGCCCTTTTATAAAGGTGCTATGGAGGCCAGAGGGGTTTCTGATTGCCAACACTTAAAAATTGAGGGATTTCATATTGCTGTCCAGATTATTGGCTTCTCTTGGCCCCGACCTGAGTGGCAGCTCACCCTTGAGATGTAGCGCAGCCTCTTAGTTCACTGCTGCTTGCTTCATGCCGGTCTGTCACCTCCCTGGCCTCTAGAGGTATTTGGGTTTGCTGTCCCAGGCTTGGGGTAAGGGGAGGTGGTTTTCCTTCTTAAAGGTCTTCTGGAGGTTGTCCTCCCTCCTCTGCTTTCACACCAGCCACCACTGACATGGGCACCTACCCCTGGGAGAAGCCTGGTTCTGCGTAGAGCTGAGGGGCCCCTCTCAGACCCCACCCCTCCTCCTCTCTCTCAGGGGATCCTCCGCACGGGCCTGGAGGATGTGAAGCAGTTCTTTGTCCTGAATGGCTCCTGCCGCCTGCCACTCAGCCCCAGCCTTCTGGTCAAGGGCATCGTGCCCAGGGTGAGTCGCTGGGGCTTTTGGGGGTTCTCAGAGTACGGAGGTGAGGTTCTCACTGAGCTAGTTATTTATTTATTTATGTATTTTTGGGTGGGTGGGGGGAGTGCATGGGCTGCGAATTGAACCTGGGTCTCCCGCATGGCGGTTGAGTGTGCTACCACTGAACCACGGAACTCGTTATTGAGAAGCAGGTTTGTGGCCTTTTGCCAGCCTCAAAACCTGTATAGACTTTCACCTGACAGCTGTGCAGGGTGGAGGACCCGGGTTGGAGGCTGGGTAGGTATCTCCACCTGGTGCTGTTGGGAATGAAGTCGGGGTGGCGAAGACGGCGGCAGCTGTCATCTGTCATTTGCTGAGCACTTTCTTAGTGACCGGCACTGTCCTAAGTGCTTAAGGTGGCTTGTCTCATCTCGTCCTCCCAACTCTGTGACATTGTTACTGTCGTGAGACCCATCTTACGAGGAGTAAACTGAGGTGTAGATGGGACTAATGACTTACCAGAAATTACACAACTAGAGTAAGTTTAATAAACTGTGAAGGGATGAGTGATTGGTGCTGGAGTTGAGGTCATTAGAAACTGAACCAGATGATGATGGGAGGTAGGGAAGGAAAGAATGGGGTTCTTGAGAAATCTGGAAGAAACAATAAGCATGTCTTGGATGAACCAGCAGCGGGAAGGGCGGATGATGGCATCGTGATCTGGATGGAGAGCAGCTGTTTTCCTTTATGAACTTGGACCACCCATGGACCACCCGTGGACCACCTGTGGACCCTCATCACTCACCACCCTCTTTGCCTTGGCAGGACTGTTCTTACTTCAACTCCAATGCTGTTCCCCTCAAGCTCTCCTTTCAAAATGTCGATCCACTGGGTGAGAACATCCGTGTCATCTTCAAGGTGAGTGTTCTTTGCTCAAGCCTGGTGGGTCCAAGGTGGTAGATAGAAGGAAAGGAAGGAGCACAAAGATGGCAGGGAGGTTCTCTTCCCACTATTCCATGCTGCCTTCCTAATATATGAAAGACTATCAGGTGAAAAAGGAAATAGACTGATTCTGTGTGGCCCCAGAAGGCTAAGAATAGAGCTTTGGGAGGTGTACGGAGACAGCTGACTGCTCAGTGTACACGTGGAGGCAGAGCTACCCTAACAATGAACGGGAAAGGGGGTGATCTGGGAGTATTCAAGCAGAGGCTCACTGACCATGTGGCAGAAATGTTGAAGAGGAAATTAAAACATCAGATGTGGGTTGAATTACATGAGTACTAAGCTCCTCTCTTACTCTGGTGCATCCATTATTCTGGGAAGTAAATAATCATCTCAGAGCACATAATCTAGTGGGGAAGACAAAACTGACATACATGTCCTAAAAATTTACATGTGTTTGCTGAGTGTAAGTTCCAAATCCATGGTATAAAAGTTCAAGGGGCAAAAGCATGACCAGGGAGCTTATTATGAGGAAGCCTAAACTGACTCCAATTCAGATAGAGAGAAGGGCTGGAAGACCACATGGGCACTGAAGGTCACTGCACCACCTCTGGTTCTTGGGCCTGGTGTGAGCAGGGCACTTAGGGTCGTCCCTCCTTGTCACTGTAGTTTGGGCCCAGGGAGCCCACCTGGGAGCCATGGAAGGAGGCGGAGCTGGGCTCTGGCACTTCCAACTCAAATGCCACTCTCTTCTCTCCACCCAGTGCGGGGATGACCTTCGCCAGGACATGTTAACCCTGCAGATGATTCGCATCATGAGCAAGATCTGGGTCCAGGAAGGGCTGGACATGCGCATGGTCATTTTCCGTTGCTTCTCCACTGGCCGGGGGAGAGGTCAGTCGGGAGGGAGGGGGTGGAAATAGGCACATGGTGTGAATGGGACCCCTTTGCTTGATTCCTTTGCCTATTCCTATCATGAACTATATACTTCTCCAGGAAGATGAAAAGAGGAAGATTATTTCATTAGAAGCTGTTTGATAGCACTAAAAAAAGAAGGCAAGGAGAGGAGACTGTTTTAAAATAAAGCAAATTTGGAGAAACAACAACCATTGTGCAGACTTTGTTTGGATCCTGATTCAAACAAGCCAACCTCAAAAAGATATTTTTAAAGGCAATTGGGGGATTTGAAATGGACAGGGTATGAGATTATATTAAGAAATGATTGTTAATTTTTTTTAAAGTGACAGTGGCATAGTAGTTATGTCCTGTTTAGTTATATACCTGAAGTATTTATTAGTGCAAGGACATGTTTGGGATGTGCTTTAAAATACTCTACCTAGAAAAAAAAGAAGCAAGGGTTGGGGGAGTGAAATAGATGAAATAAGATTAGTAAAATACTGACATGCTTTGAAGCTGGATGATGGTTACCGTTCTCTTTGTGCAATATTTTTGAAATTGTCCTTAGTAAAAGTTAAAAATAAAAAAGCAGCAGCTATGAATTAGGGAAACCAAAGCATCACAGTATGGAATATGAGACATGGGGAATGACCTTCCTTTTTGCCATTATCCTTTTGCCCAATTTTGTGCCTTCATTATTAAACTTTGTGTAACTGCCCTAGTGCTTAATTGATAGGGAAGCATCTAGCAAAGCTCTTGCAGTGACCTCCCTGCAGTCCCATTTGCTCTGCTCCTTCCTCTTATAGGGATGGTAGAGATGATTCCCAATGCAGAAACCCTGCGCAAGATCCAGGTGGAGCACGGGGTGACGGGCTCCTTCAAGGACCGGCCCCTGGCCGACTGGCTGCAGAAACACAACCCCGGGGAAGAAGAGTATGAGAAGGTAGGATTGGGTGCCCAGGCTGGGGTGTGCCTGTCTCTGGCACTGAGCTGTCTTACCACAAGATCTGAGCAAACACAGAGAAGACAGCTGAGTTGGGGGGGAAGGAAACATTTTCTTGGCTGACTGGTGGGTCCAATGACTGTTCTAAGTTGACTAAATAAATTCCAAGTATCACACTGGGAACCTTTCACAGAGTTACTCTGGCAGAGTTTTGGAGAAGGGGTGTCAACTTTTGAGGACCACTTGCAGTCTTCCTAATTGCTGATCCTGATCAGTTCCTCCTGTGCTCTCAGAGGGGTTCAGTGGTAATTTGTAGAACGATAATTGGTGGAATAGAGGGATTAGGAGGTGACTGCTAAGGGCTATGAGGTTTTTCTTTTTGGAGTAATAAAAATACTCCAAAATTGACTGTGGTCAAGAATGCACAACTCTGTGATTATACTAAAAGCCATTGATTGTATATCTTGGATGGATTGTATGGTATGTGAATATCTCTCAATAAAACTTCTTGAAAAAAAACAGTTGGCTGAAAAAAAACAGTTGGCTGGAAGAGACTTTAGCAGTCATTTTTAATCCAACCCCCTTTTCATAGATGGGAACTAAGACTTATTCAGTTGTTCCTAGTTATGGAGCTGGTTAGTGGCAAGGCTATATCTCATAGCCAAGATTAAAGTTAGATATGAGATGGAGATGATAGCAAAACGGGCGGGCGGTTCCCTAGGTGGGTCTGATTGGGTTCACAGCTGGTCCTTAGCTTCATAGGTCTAGTCTCTAAAATAATTAGGTTTAGGGGAGGGGGTAACAGGTCACAATAACCAAACTCATAAGAAACTGGCTATAAGCCAGAATGCTAATTTCTATCAATTTAACTTCCAAAGGGACCCAAATTCTAATTTTATGTTGCTCAGTGCATTTTATCCCTGAGGGAAAACCTACACGGGAAGCCAAATTATAATCAGAATGTTGTTTAGTGAACATATAATTAGATGGTCTTAAATGGCCGTAAATGTTTGTGTTTCCCAGGGTTTAATTCCTAGCATGCTTTTCTCTCTCTCTTTGCACTCTTCTGGTGCCAACTCATCTTCTCTTATTATTTAAACTACCACCCATATACTGATGACTTCCAAAGCTAACCCTCTGTTCTAGTTTGCTAGCTGCCGGAATGCAGTATACCAGAAACAGAATGGCTTTTAAAAGGGGGAATTTAATGAGTTGCTAGTTTACAGTTCTAAGGCCGAGTAAATGTCCCAATTAAAACAAGTCTATAGAAATGTCCAATCAGAGGCATCCAGGGAAAGATACCTTGGTTCAAGAAGGCCGATGAAGTTCAGAGTCTCTCTCTCAAGTGGAATGGCACATGGCGAACACAGTCAGGGCTTCTCTCTTGGCTGGAAGAGCATATGGCAAATATGGCATCATCTACTAGCCTTCTCTCCTGGCTTCTGGTTTCATGAAGCTCCCCGGGAGGCGTTTTCCTTCTTCATCTCCACAGGTTGCTGGCTTGTGGACTCTCTGCATCTCATGGCTACATCATTCTGCTCTCTCTGAATCTCTCATTCTCCAAAATATTTCCTCTTTTATAGGACTTCAGAAACTAATCAAGACCCACTCAAATGGGTGGAGACATGTCATCCCCTAATCCAGTTTAACAACCATTCTTGACTAAATCACATCAACCAGGGAGATGATCTCATTACAGTTTCAAATATACGGTATTGAATAAGGATTACTCTACCTTTAAGAAATGGGATTTATATCAAAACATGACTTTTCTTAGGGACATACATCCTTTCAAACCAGCACACCCTCTAACCTTCTTCCTTCCCTCGAATTTTGGACTCTATAGCTACCTGCTTGCTGGTAGGCAGAATTGGCTTTGTCTCTCTTTCACCTCTTGAAAACAGTCTTCTGTGTGTTTCCTATCAGTAAATAGTATGAATCTCTCCGTGCAATCACCCAAGCCAGAACCTCTTGAATTGTCTTTCTTTTTTTTTTTTTTAGATATGGAACGCTTCACGAATTTGCGTGTCATCCTTGCACAGGGGCCATGCTAATCTTCTCTGTATCATTCCAATTTTAGTATATGTGCTGCTGAAGCGAGCACCTCTTGAATTGTCTTAATGCTTGTTTCTGCGTCAGTCCTGCCGTACCAAGCCCTGTTGATTCTTCTTCCCAAATGCCTCTCAAATGTTTCCTTTTCTTTCCATTTCCTTACTAATGCTTTCATTCAGCTATTTGCTGTCTGGTCCTGGAACCACTGAAATGACCTCTCCTCTTTCTACTCCATCCTCTGCCTGGTTTCCAGAGCTTTTTTAGGAAGTGCAAACCTGCCCATGCCTCTTCTTTGCTCTAACTTCTTCAAAGGCTCCCTGTACCCTAAAAGATAAGTCCAACCTCCATAGCATTGTACACAAAGCCTTTTGTAATCCAGCCCTGCCTATCCCTGTGGTCTCCTCCACTGCACCTTCTCATCTTATGCTAACTAATGCTCTGGTTTAGAAGACCACTTGCATTTTCCTGGATTCCTTCAGATGATGATATTCCCTTTGTCTGAAATGCCTTATCCTATCTTCCTCATTCCTCAAAAACCACTCTGTTCTTTGATATCCTGGAACAGAGCTAGTTTCTTTGTGTGTGTTCTTATTGTACATTCTTCTCGCACATTTACTATGGCTCTCATTAAGTTGGTAAGGAGTGAGCATTGGTCACTTTTATAATGACTCTGCATGGTGGGTCGTTTTTTTTGTTTGTTTGGTTTTTAGGTTCATTTATGAATATGAATTTATTTAGAGCTTCTTTATTTCTTTTAAACATTAGAAATGTTTAATAATTTTTTCGTTTAGAATGTTTTATTTGTTATTTTTAACTTTTTAAAAATTGTATAGTATAACATATACACAAAGCAAAGAAATAAAAAAGCAATAGTTTTCAGGGTACATGGGTAGTTTAGTTGTTAGAATGCCCGCTTTCCATGCGGGAGACCCTGGTTCGATTCCTGGACCATGCACCACCCACCCCCCAAAAGAAAAAAAAGAAAAGAAAAGCAATAGTTTTCAAAGCACTCTTCAACAAGTAGTTACAGGACAGATCCCAGAGTTTGTCATGGGCTACCATATGATCCTCTCATATTTTTCATTCTAGCTGCCCCAGAATATAAGAGGCTAGAGGGCTTAAATTTTTTTTTTATCATCACAATTGACTTTTTTCCTTATTTTTTTTTTGTGAAAAATAACATATATACAAAAAAGCTATAAATTTCACGGCACAGCACCACAATTAGTTGTAGAACATATTTCAGACTTTGACATGGGTTACAATTCCACAATTTTAGGTGCTTCTAGCTGCTCTAAAATGCTAGAGACTAAAAGAGGTATCAATTTAATGATTCAGCATTCATATTCATTTGTTAAATCCTGTCTTCTCTGTATAACGCTACCATCAACTTTGATCTTTCCATCCCTTTCTTCAGGGATGTTTGGGCTATGGCAATTCTAAATTTCTCATATTGGAAAGGTCTGTCACTAATATGGGGTAGGAAGACGGAACTATCTGATGTTCTGGAGAGGCTGGGCTAGGTTTCAGGACTTATCTGGACCAGGGACCCATCTGGAGATTGTAGGTTTCTGGAAAGTTACTCTAGTGCATGGAACCCTTGTGGAATCTTATAAATTGCCCTAGGTGTTTTTTAGGATTGGCTGGAATGGTCCTGGTTGAGGGTTGGCAGGTTATGATAGGTAGCAAGGTCTACCTGAAGCTTGCATAAGAGCAACCTCCTGAGAAGCCTCTCGACTCTATTTGAATTCTCTCTGCCACTGATGCTTTATTAATCACACTTCTTTTCCCCTTTTTGGTCAGGATGGAATTGTTGATCCCACGGTACCAGGTCTGGATTCATCCCTGGGAATCATCTCCCATGTCGCCAGGGAGACTTTCACCCCTGGATGTCATGTCCGACGTAGGGGGGAGGGCAATGATTTCATTCGCAGAGTTGGGCTTAGAGAGACTAAGACCACATCTGAGCAACAGAGAAGTAACTCCAGAAGTAACTCTTAGGCATACCTATAGGTAGTCTAAGCTTCTCTGCTACCTACATATGCATGATGGGTGTTTAATACCTGAAAAATACATGAACATATAAATAGTGTAAGAGGTGGGGGAGAAGAAGGAATCAGTATTCCTCCTCTCCATGGGTAAAGGGGCTTTGTAGAGAGAGATTCTACATGCACACTGAGGCACAAAGTAAATGTTCACAACAATCTCACTCTCAGCCTCATTCTTAGGTGAAAACATAGTATAGTAGAAAGAAGTAAGAGATTGGATTCTAGTCCTGGACTTGTAATTATCTACCTGCTGAGAGTTGGGACAAATCACTGAACTTCTTTGAGTCCCAGTTCCCTTCTTTGTGAGATGAAAATATTAGACAATTTCTAAGGTCTCTGCCACCTATAACAGTGTAAATGGTTGATCTCGTTTGCTGAAAGATATCTTCTCTACTGGAAAAATTCTGGTACTTCCTTATGTTGACTTCCAGGAGAAAAGAGCTAGAGATATTTTTCTCTTGGCTATTTACTCAGAAAAGCCATTACCCTATATCCTACAAATGGTGAATCACTTAAATCAGGAGAGTGCCCCTTTATTCAATGAGACTTCTTGCATAAGTTAGTAAGGTGATAAGAGTTTAGTCATTTACCCTATTTTGTGAGCCAAAATAGGGTGCATTTGAGGTAATAAGAATATCTATAACAGGAAAACAATTGATGGAAATGAAGGTCAGGACTGAGAGTTGATGGATTGTATTCCTTATTGAGTAGTTTCTTTTCATTCATATAGTTCCCTTTCATAGAAATAGTCTTTTTCTTCCAGAAGGTGAATTCTATGATTTCTTTATAGACTTTCTATTCTTGGTTTCCTGGGGATTAGTCATCGAGTTGTAATTCAGCAAATAGCTGGGGGACTTCTCTGTGGCATTTAGCTTTGAAATAGGCCTCTAGGAATAGTCAAGAAGCTTTGGGGTGAGGTGGGAGATATATCTACTGAGGAGATAAGGTCCCCAAACCCGGAGGGAGTATAGACTAAGCCCTGAGTGGGTGGGTGGTGGGAGACCTGTAGGGGCTAAAAGGGAGGTGGTGGAGCAGTCAGAGTGAGCTGGGAAGGTTGGGGAAGATGTGGGACAAGGAGCGTCCTTGAAGGATAGGTGGAAATTTGCAGAAAGAGAGAAGTGTGGCATTCTACATCTGGGAAGCTTTCTCTCCTTCCCAACCTTGTACATTCCCAGTTGGCTATTACAACTGTATCCCTCTGCCTGGGAGTCTTCCCTGACTTCAGGGGTATTCTACAACCCTCCTAAAGAGGATTTAGAGGTTGGAAGGTACATCTGGTACTGATTCCATGTACTGTTACCTTCTGGAAAGATAGATAAGGAGACAAATATTGACCAAACTAGATAAGATAGATCCCCTTCTCTCCCCCACTCCCAACTTCAAACTCCAAAATAGATCTAACACATTTTACCAACTAGAGATGTCTGATTTACAAGTGCAAAACACTCCCTAGAAGTGTTAAGCTGCCTCAGCTCTTCTTTGGAATGAAGCAACTTTAATTAGATGATCACTTGTTGTTGCCAAGAACTCTGGAAATGGGAGATTTATTTGGGGCAGGAAGAAGGACAGGAGAATTCTAAGCAAAGTCAGGAAGGAAACCCTAAGTCTGCCACCTCAGTTGTGGTCTTGAGTTAAGAACATCACAACACTAGGGAATGTTGTTCTCTAGTACTAGCTGGGAACGTTCTCATCTGATCCTGTCTCCTCAATCTGGGTGGTCAAGTTTGAGCTTCTGGATCAGTCTACTGTCTTTCCTAGGAGAAATGCAGGAGAAGGAGAAGAAATTCAGATAAACTGTTAGAGATATACCTATGTGCCTTCCATCTCCTTCTACTCCGTGAGCTATGGTAAACCTTTCTACATGTATAAGCATGTACATTACTACGATATGAAGGCTGAATAGGCAGATGTGCAATGCTGTTGGAGTTCACAGGAGATAGAGACCAGGGCTCTCCGAATTCATTCTGGTTATAGCTCTTGGATGTCCTCCAAGCCAGTTTTGTGTCTCCCAGGCAGTGGAGAACTTCATCTACTCCTGTGCTGGCTGCTGCGTAGCCACATATGTCTTGGGCATCTGCGACCGACACAATGACAACATCATGCTGAAGACAACTGGCCATATGTTCCACATAGATTTTGGCCGCTTCCTGGGCCATGCCCAGATGTTTGGCAACATCAAGAGGTAAGTGGTCCTTGGAAGCCAGGATGTGTGTGAAGTGTGTGCAGGATCAGAAAGTCAACAGAAATGGTTCAGAGCTAGAACTCAAGCCCATGCTAGAAGCAGCTGGATCTCAGAGCAGGGTCACTGGGATGAGTAGCTTTCAAGAAAAGAAAACTAATAACAGCTCAAGTCCTTGAAAGGCTGGGTAGAAGAAGGTGGGGACCAACTATTCTCCCTCCCTTCTGAGGGCTGGGCACAGGGAAATGAGCCCAAACTGTAGCAAATGGAATACAATTAGATATCAGGAAAAATATTGATAGCTCACAGACAAGGGATCAACAGAGGATACGAAATATCTGTCTTTGATTAAGTTAGAGAATAAAAGAAAGAAAAAAGTTAGAGAAAGCCCCATTTATCCAGGTTCATACAAGTGATGAGGGATGAGGAAACCATGCTCTGATACAGTCCACAAGGTTGGTTTCTTCCTCCATTTTGACCTTTTACCTGTATGTTCCCCTTGGCCCAGGGACCGTGCTCCCTTTGTCTTCACCTCGGACATGGCATATGTCATCAACGGGGGTGACAAGCCTTCCAGCCGCTTCCATGACTTTGTTGACCTTTGCTGCCAAGCCTACAACCTCATTCGCAAGCACACCCACCTCTTCCTCAACCTTCTGGGCCTGGTGAGGAGCTCCATCCTTTTCTGAACCCCTCCTCTTTAACCATGTGGAATCATCCTTAAGACTCCCTTATCTTGTTTCAAAGGATTTCTGGAGATCCACTTGATTTCTGGAGAGCCCCAATGGAATACCTTCCTTCCCTACTTAAAGGCAGGGACCCAAGCTGCCTGGGGGCAGTGGTGTTAATACAGATGTCTTACTCCTTGCTCAAGTTTGCTCAAGCCCCTCAACCCCTGTGGTCTTCTAGCTGCTGCCCACAGCAAAATTGACCACCCTTTAGAAGGGTTAGGGAGCCTAGCTATAGAAAATCTTGCCTTACATTGGGGAAGAAGCAAGAATTCCCTGTTGTTATAGCCACTGTCCCTCTTCCTTTCCTCTTCTAGATGTTATCCTGTGGGATTCCTGAGCTCTCAGACCTGGAGGACCTCAAGTATGTGTATGACGCTTTGAGACCTCAGGACACAGAAGCCAATGCCACCACCTACTTCACTAGGTAACATCCTCCACAAGACACAGTCTGCTCACCTGAGAAATTACCAGTCTGCCTGTTTGGGAGGAGCTGGGCTAGGGAAATGGGGAAGGCTTAGTTCAAATGGTAGAGCCTAGAGTTAAAAACGTGGATTTCTTGTCCCAAATTTGCCCCTGACTTAGATGAATCACTTTAGTCTCTTAGCCCCAGTTGCCCATCTGCATTTTGGTGCTAACCTTTGTATATAAAGGTATTGCAGTCTGACTTTTGTATTGTCAGCAGGTCCCACTCTGTAGCTAAGAAGCCAAGTATAATATTGATTTGGGATCATTTTTAGCTCTCTGGGATCAGACCCAATCCCCTTGTCAAAAGTGGAAGTCCAGGTGGGCCATGATGGCTCAGCAGGTAAGAATGCTTGCCTGCCATGCCAGAGGACCTGGGTTCGATTCCCGGTGCCTGCCCATGTAATTAAGAAAAAAAAAAAAAAAAGTGGAAGTCCATGGTTCAATTTTCCTGTATTTGATAAAGTTTTTAGCAACACTAAATGTGAAAGCAGGAAAGTATCTGTATACTAATACCTACAATTTTGTCCATATATACAATGGTTCATTTCATTGTGCATTCTTTTGGGGGCTTAGCAAACTAAATTTTCTCTGTTGGGTCTAACACACACCTCTCTTTTTGAATTGAAATCTCTAAATTGAATAGTGCTTGGTGAGGTTCCATTGTACTGAAACTTGGCGTTTAGTACAATATTTAGACATTTCATAGTAACCCCACAGTAGTTCCCTGAATCCTGCTATCCTGACTTGACTGTCTTTGGTTCAGGTGGGCAGTGAGGAGAGTTAAGACCCCAGGATTCATATAAGTCACATGTAAGATCATTGTTTGCCAGTTATGCTCTCTGTGAAGATAATACATAAGAAAAATGATTTGATCTGAACTGAGTGTTTTTCTCAGGAGTCAGAATATCCTTTCAGATAACTGTGTGGGCAGCAGGCACTTGGGTCCATGACTACATCCTTCCCTTCCCATCCTTTTGCACCAACAGGTTGATTGAGTCCAGCCTTGGCAGTGTAGCCACGAAGCTCAATTTTTTTATCCATAATCTGGCTCAGATGAAGTTTACGGGTTCAGATGACCGGCTGACCCTTTCCTTTGCCCCCCGAACACATACCCTCAAAAGCTCTGGCCGTATCAATGACGTTTTCCTCTGCCGCCATGAGAAGATTTTCCACCCCAACAAGGGCTATGTAAGTATCTTCTCCAATCTGACCCTCTCTTGCTCTCCACTGATCCCACCTTACTGGGATTCTGACAGTTTCTTTACACCCTGTGCCATGGTCACTGAAGTTAGTTCTCTGAGCATCCTGTGCTGGAAGCACCACAGACCACTTCCCTGTCCCTTGCTCAAGTGACCAGCCTAGAATCAGGGGGCTGAATTGGATGGATATTCTCTCTAAATCAAGGGTCTTGTGGTAACACATACGGGAAAACCTTCTTTTCAGTTCCCGCATAGGAACTGTGATCTTATCTTCATTGGAGATACTCTTATCCTCTTTTGGAAAATATACCATTGCACATACTTCTGTTCCCTTACCTGCCTCCTTCACTGGGTGCAGAGGATTTAGCAAGAGTACCCTAAGATCTGGTGCTTTGCAGATATATGTGGTAAAGGTAATGCGAGAGAATGCTCATGAGGCCGCTTACATCCAGCGGACATTTGAGGAATTCCAGGAATTACACAATAAGCTACGTCTACTTTTCCCTTCATCCGTCTTGCCCAGGTAACTGCCCCCTTTCCTCTTTGCCAGCAAGGGGTACTGGAGAGAGAGATGGGGTGGGGGGTGGATGGGATTGCAGGAGTGTGGAAATCATACTTTTAGAGTAAAGATCTCACTGCCTTACTTGGCCTGGTAATGAGCTTGAGAAAAGTGCTCCCCCTGCTGGCCAAGCTCTCCTGAGGCTCTCAAGAAGTTTACTCCAGCCTTGAAAATAAGCCTGGGCCATCTGCAGAAGGAAAAAGCAAAGTGGGTCCCAAGGCAGAGGGATCAACTGAATCTGAATATGGTTTCAGAATTTTATTTTTTTAAAAAGTAAAACTATTTTACAAATGAGTTTTTAGATTGGTTGGGGACAATCTGAAAAGCTGGGGTGTTCCAAAGACCCTGATGTACCTCTGGGGAGCCATAGGACTCAGTCTGACAGTTTGATTCCTTTGCTCCTGGTCTTTGGATGTGTCTGATGTGATATGCTGAGCATGAGCATGGCTGGTACAGACCTGTGGAGCTAGGGGAGGAATGGAGTGGGCTCCGGGGAAGGTCTCTGGAAAGGCAGGCTTTGGGAAATGCAGGTCAGGTGACTAAAAATGAACATGCAGTTTGGAAAAAGGCTGTTTTCTCTTAATTTGTCCTTCCCTGTCTTCCCCTTCCTGCATTACCGCCGCCTGCCTGGCTACCCCAGCTTCCCTAGTCGCTTCGTGATTGGGCGCTCCCGGGGAGAGGCTGTGGCCGAGAGGCGGAGGGAGGAGTTAAACGGCTACATCTGGCACTTGATCCACGCAGCCCCGGAGGTGGCAGAGGTGGGTGAGCTCTTCTCCCTTCCTGGCTATTTTGGTTGCTCTTGGGGGGAAGCCGGGGCAGAAGGGTCCACAGTCTGCCGAGAATCAGGGAAGGCGAATTGGCCCTCCTGTGTGTGCTGGCGTGATGACTGGTGGCCTAGCCTCCGCGGAGGGAGAGCGGGAGGGCTGCGATCCGTGGTCCCAGGGTTGTGGGGTCCATGCGCATGGACACGAGTAAATGGGAACTTCATTGCCACCAGCCACATGGAGAGAAAGGCATGCATTAGATGCGATCCCAGAGTGACTAGAGTGATCAGAACCTGAGGAAAGGGTTGAGGAAAAGGAATTTTGAACAGGTTGAATGTATCCACCTAGATCATTTTTTGACAGTGGTATTTTAGTGGTCCTCATGGGCATAAAAATAATAAAGTCCTCAAGAATCCTGACATGCTAACAAATAAGTCATCTACCTCCATTTCTATGTTTTCCTATGTTCCTTCCTATCCTAATGCAAATGGGACTTTTACAGTGGTCGTAGATTAAATGTAATTCTTTGATTTTTCCCCCTTCTTAGCATCTATGGTAAGCATATGCCATATCTTAAAATATCTGTACTAAGTTAGCAGTTGACTTGTGTTCTAGTTTGCAAGCTGCCTGAACGTGATATACCAGAAATGGAACGGTTTTTAAAAAGGGAAATTTATTAAGTTGCAAGTTTATATGTTCTAAAGCTGTGGAAATGTCCAAATTAAAGCAAGGCCATAGAAATGTCCAATCTGGGGCATCCAGGGAAAGATACCTTGGGTCAAGAAAGCGGATGACGTTCAGGGTTTTTCTCTCAACTGGAAAGACACACGGCAAACGTGGTGAAGTCTGCTAGCTTTCTCTCTAGGCTTCTTCTTTCATGAAGCTCCCCTGGGGGTGTTTTCCTTCCTCATCTCCAAAGGTCTCTGGCTTCATGGGCACTGTGGTTCTCGTGGCTCTGAAATGTTTTCCAAAATGTTTCCTCTTTTAAAGGATTCCAGTAAACTAATCAAGACCCACCTGGAATGGGTGGGGTCACATCTCCCTCTAATCACAGGTTAATACCCACAATTGGGCGTGTCACATCTCTATGGGGATAATTTAATCAAGTTTCCACCCTACGGTGCTGAGTAGGGATTAAAAGAAATGGCTGCCTCCATAAAATGGATCTGGATTAAAACATTGCTTTTCTAGGGTATATAATCCTTTCAAACCAGCACAACTTGTAATACCATAATGTCCTAAACCATTTTCGTCTTGAAAGACATTTAGATTATGCCCATTTTTTTTCAATATCATAGCTAAAGTAGGTATTTTCATGTTTTTAGGTGGATTTTTTTTTTTCCTAATGAGTTAGAAAACATTCTCAAGAGTAGGATTCATGCTCTTTGTCCAAAATGGCTCAGGCTTTTCTCTGTGTTTTGAGGGGTTGTGTGCGAGAGTGTCTGTATTGGCAGGGCAGAAAGTAGTAGAAGGGAATGGGACTGCTTTTGACATAGTATGACCTAGTTTTGTTTTTGTTTTTCTAACTTTTTTATTATGAAAACTTTCAAACCTACAGAATAGTAGACAAATTTAATGCATGTTCGTCTATCCATCGCTTATATAGAGATAAGACAGGCACATGATGTTAATATTTTGTCATATTTGCTTCATCTATTTTTATGAAGTTCTTTCAAGTAAATTACAGATATCATGACAATCTACCCCTAAGTATTCATTATGCATTTCTAAAAAATGAAAAGATATTCTTCTACAACCACAGTGTTGTATCAGCCAATATACAGTCCATATTCACCTTTTCCCTGTCATTCCCAAATGTTTTTTTTACAGTTGGTTTGTTTGAACCAGAATCCAAACAAGAATTGCACATTACATTTGGTTGTTATATTTCTCAAGACTTTTTTTTTTTTTTTAAACATGGGTAGGCACCAGGAATCGAACCCTGGTCCTTTGTCATGGCAGGCAAGCATTCTTACCTACTGCGCCACGTGGCCTGCCCTGCATAAGACTTTTTGATCTGATAGGGTCTCTTCCCCTTTTTATTGTGCTGTTTTGTATTAACGATGACCCTGTTTTCTGATTCCATTCCAGTGTGATTTGGTGTACACCTTTTTCCACCCTCTACCCCGGGATGAAAAGGCAGCAGGCACTAGCCCAGCTCCCAAATCATCAGGTACAGTAACTTCTCTGTGACATTCCTGCCAACCCCTCTGAACCAACTCTAGAGTCATTTTTCCTCCCGCCCCCACCTCTTCCCAATTCTCTTTCCTTGACTTGCTCCTCTTCCTTTTCCTACTGGTTAGGGAATCTGGCTCCTTGCTCAGGTTCCCCAGAAGCTAGGTATTTAGTTGTTAACTATACCCTCAAATTAGATAGACCCATCCCAACCCAACTCCAGATCTTATTCACAAACAGTACTTGTGTAGATCTCTCAGAGGGTATCGGAGAGCCCCCATCCCTGGGCCTGGACACAGACAGACTTAGGAGTGGAAAGGAAAGCCAGAAAACTGCCTGGCCCCAGACAGACACATGGTTGGCCTCATGACCTTTTTGGCTTTCCTTTGTCCCTACAGATGGCACATGGCCCCGGCCCGTTGAGAAAGTGGGAGGGGAGGTGAAGCTGTCCATTTCCTACAAAAACAATAAACTCTTCATAATGGTGATGCATATCCGGGGTTTGGTAAGTGCATGGGTGACCTTTATTGCTCTTTATCCTTCTCTTGGAACTTTTCTGAATGGTCAGAACTTTTGTCCCCATGTCATGAGAATAACCACAAAGATCTACTGAGTATCCACCATGGGACACTACTGTGCCAGGCCCATAGTGTGACCACACAATACGAGACACAGCTTTTTACTAGCTGTGATCTTTGGTGAGTAACCTAATTATTCTGAGCCTCCTTAAAGTAAAGATAATGTTAGTACTTACCTCATAGTGTCTTTGTAGGGGTTAAAGGAGTTGATGCATAAAAAGCACTTAAAGAGTACCTGGCATCAGGTAATGATAATAATTATTATTATGGTAATTATTATAAGGTAGAGCCTCAAGGGGCTTATTACCTCCTCATAGAGATAAGGCAGGCACATGACATCATTGAGCAAAATCAAAGTAGGATGTAATTACTACATTTTTGGTATGGATTCTAAGAACACTGTGAGTGGAAGGCGAAGGGAACTTTTACTGAATATGTGCAATGTACCAGGCCCCCGTGTTGGGCCGTTTGTGGAGGCTGAGGCACTCTGATGTGGTATGAGGAGCGTGAGCTTTGGAATCACAGACCTAGGTTTCGTTTTCACACCATTGTTCATTCATTTTGTGCTAGTCACCGATACAATAGGTCTGGTTAGAGGAGTAAATAAGCAACAGTCCTTGCTTTCAGGGAGCTAACATTTTAGTTGGAAGAGGCAGACAGATAAATAAATAAGTAAAATATGTGGCTTGTTAGATGGTGGTAGAAACGGTGGTGAGAAATAAAACAGAGAAAGATTGCTGGAGCAGAGTGAAGGGGGTGGCAATTGTGGACAGAGTGGTCAGTACTTGTGTAGATCTCTCAGAGGGTATCGGAGAGCCCCCATCCCGATATCCTCCTTTATGATATATTTGAGCAAAGATGGGAGGAGGTGAGGGAAGGAGCTGTGCAGATAGATTGGAGCTAGGATCCTTCCAGGCAGAGGGAACAGTTAAATCCAAAAGTCCTGAGGCAGGAGCCTGCCCAGTGTGAGTCAGAAACTGCAAGGAGCCAGTGTAGCTGATGGTACAAAGGACGAGCCAGAGATGAGGTCAGATGGGGCACGAGGGGCCAGAGCCAGTGTGGCCCATAGTAAGGACTGAGTGAGTTGGGAGCCATGGAGGATTTGAAGGCATGAGTTTACTTAATTTTTAAAAGGATCAGGCTAGGTAAATCACTTACTAGTTGGGCAGGTAACTTACTTTCTCTATTTCTACACCTCTGAGGGGTTAAGTGGACCAAAGAATAAGATAGGCAAAGATATTGGGGCAGGAGGATGCCTGGGGACATGGTAGTTCTTTCCAAACAAGAAGGTGTTATGGGTAGCTGTGAATACTCAGAAAAAATTACAGACTTGTTGGAGAGGATGTGGAGAAATATGAACACTCATTCACTGTTGGTAGGAATGTAAAATGGTGGTGGAAAAGTTTGGTGGTTAAGTATAGAATTATACTGGCAATCCTACTTCTAGGTATGTACCTAAAGTAATTGAAAGCTGGGACTTGTACAGATATCTTTACACCAATGGTCATGGCATCATTATTCACAATTGTCAAAAGATGAAAGCAACCCAGTTGTTCCCCAACTAATGAATGGATAAACAAAATGTGGTATATACATACAATGGAATATTATTCAGCCATAAAAAGGAACAAAGTTTTGATACATGCGACAGCATAGATGAACCTTGTTGAATGAAATAAGCCAGACACAAAAGGACAAATATTATATATCTCACTGACATGAACTCATTAGAATAAACAAATTCATAGAGCGAGAAAATAGAATGTAGGTTACCAGGGGCCAGGCTGGGGCTAGGGAAGGAGAATTAATGCTTAAACTGTAGAGAGTTTCTATTTGGATTGATGGAAAAACTTTGGTAACAGATGGTGGTGATGGGAGCACACCATTGTGAAGGTAATTAACAGCACTGAATAATGTATATGAATGTGGATAAAAGGGGAAAATGTTACATTGTATATTTTCTTGAATAAAAATGTTTTTAAAAAAGCAACAACACAGGACTCTACAACACAAACAGTGAACATTAATGTAAACCATGGACTGCAGTTAATAGTAGGGTTATAAACAGAGGCCATCAGGAGATAGAAATAGGGTAAGATATTGGGTAATTGGAGCTGAAGGGATACAGATTGTGCAACAGGACTGATTGTAAAAATTCAGAAATGGACAGCACAATACTACCTAACTGTAATACAGTAATGTTAGAACACTGAATGAAGCTGAACGTGAGAATGATAGAGGGAGGAGGCCTGGGGGCACAAAAGAAATCAGAAGGAAAGGTAGACAATAAAGAATGAGATGATATAATCTAGGAAAGCCTAGAGTGTACAATGATTAAGTGACTAAATGTACAAATTAAAAAATGTTCTTGCGTGAGGAAGAACAAAGGAATGTCAATACTGCAGGGTGTTGAAACTAGATGGTAATTCATATTTTAAGACTTATGTGTGAGACTAAAGCAAAATATGTTTATTTGGTACAAAATTTATATTTTGACTAGTGCATTTCCTAATATAATTTATGTGGACAGCTTAATTGAACACCATAGTACATGGAGCCTTGAGTAGGGCATGAGATTTTGTAGGTTTGTCCAGAGTGATACCCCGATAAATCCCAGAGTGATTGGAACAGTGAATAAAAAAGTATTTGCAAAGTCCCCTTGGGGGAATGGTGAGAAAGGGGGAAAATTCAACTTCCCCAAATGGAAAATTCTTGATATTCTCACAAGCAGTGAGGACAACCAAAGGAATAGGCTGAGCCCCCAATCTTGGGGTTTATTCATATGAAACTTAACCCCACAAAGGATAGGTTAAGCCCACTTAAAATTAGGCCTAAGAGTCACTCCCAGAGAACCTCTTGTCACTCAGATGTGGCCTCTCTCTCTCAGCAAACATGACAAGCAACTCACTGCCCTCCCCTTCTGTACGTGGGACATGACTCCCAGGGGTGTGGACCTTCCTGGTAACTTAGCACAGAAATCCTAGGATGAGCTGAGACTCAGCATCAAGGGATTGAGAAAACCTTTACCAAAAGGGGGAAGAGTGAAATGAGACAAAATAAAGTGTCAATGTCTGAGAGATTCCAAACAGAGTCAAGAGGTTATCCTGGAGGTTATTCTTACGCATAATATAGTTATCACCTTTTTAGTTAAGGTGTAATGGAGAGGCTGGAGGGAACTGCCTGAAAATGTAGAGCTGTGTTCCAGGAGCCATGTTTCTTGAAGATGATTGTATAATGATATAGCTTTCATAATGTGACTGATTATGAAAACCTTGTGTCTGATGCTCCCTTTATCTACCTTATCAATAGATGAGTAAAACATATGGATAAAAATAAATAAATAATAGGGAAACAAATGTTAAAATAAATTTAGTAGATTTAAATGCTAGTGATCAATGAAAGGGAGAGATAGGGGTATGGTATTATGAATTTCTGTTTTCTTTTTATTTCTTTTTCTGAATTGATGCAAATGTTCTAAGAAATGATCATGATGATGAATATAAAAAAAAAATAGTGAGGTTATAGAAATGTTCTTTCACCCCGATGAAACAATTCCTGCCAATCCTAAAGAATACCAAGGGCATTATGTAAGATTCTACAAAGAGGTTCCATGCACTGGGGTAACTCTCCAAAACCTACAACCTCCAGATGGGTCCCTGGACCAGATAAGTCTAGAAACGCAGAAGGGCCAGCCCTTCTAGAACATCAGCTAGTTCCATCCCCCCATCCCATATTACTGACAGCCACTTCCAGCATGAAAAAATTAGAATGGGCATAGCCCAGATACCCCTAAAGAGTGAGAGAAAGATCAAAAGTGATGGTGAAGTTATACAGAGAAGGTCGGGTTTAACAAATGAGTGTGAGTGCTGAATCAGTATCCTGATTTCTTTTAGCCTCCAGTACCTAAGAGCAGCTAGAAATAAAAACCTAAAATTGTGGAATTAACTCATACCAAACTTTGAAATCTGTTCTACAACTAATTGTTGCAATGTTCTTTGAAATTTATTGCTTTAATGAATATATGTTATTTAAGGATAAGGAGGAGTATAACAGAGAGGATAAGATTTGAGAAATGAGTATGACTGCTGAATCGTATTGATATTTCTGTTGGTCTCCAGTGTCTTGGAGCAGCTAGAAGAAAAAACAAAAAATCGTGGAACTGTAACCCATACCAAACTTTAAAATCTGTTCTATAACTACTTGTTAAAATGTACTTGGAAATGTATTGCTTTTTTATATATTTGTTATATTTCACAATTTAAAAAAAAAGTTAAAAAAGAAATGTTTTTTCATCAGTTGTAAACAAATGTACCACACGATGCACAGTGTTAATAGGGTGGTATATGGGAACTCTGTATTTCCTGCCTCATTTTTTCTGTTAACCCTCAACTTCTCTAATTAAAACTTGATATAATGGCCAATCTTATTGATGTTTCAGTAGAACACTTACCATTACCATGATGGATATTTCCATGAGAATGGAGTAAGCTGTCAAGCAGGCAAATAAATAGATGTACATTGCAACAAGCCAGGTGTGGGAGATGAGGTCTCGATTGGGGTGTGATCACAGCAATGGTGAGAGAGAGGCAGACATACAGATCTTCATCATGTTTTGTTTTCATCTCCTTGTAGCAACTGCTTCAGGATGGGAATGACCCCGACCCTTATGTGAAGATTTATCTCCTTCCTGACCCTCAGAAAACCACTAAGAGGAAAACCAAAGTTGCCCGGAAAACCTGCAACCCCACCTACAATGAGATGGTGAGTGGGGAAGTTGGTGGGGCTGGGCGGAGGCCACACACTGTGCCTGTGTTTGTAAATAAATTTCTAGTGGAACAGAGCCACACCCATTTATTTACATGTTGCCTATGGCAGCTTTCATGTTGCAGCAGCTGAGCTGTGTAGTTGGGACAGAGATAATAGACCTGCAAAGTCTAAAGTATTTACACTCTGGCCTTTTACAGAAGAAGTTTGCCAACCCTACGGGTAGGGATCCCACAGCTGCTGCCTGGCCTGGGCCCTGGCCTGTGGGGAGAAGGAACTCACTGTTCCTATACTGAAAATGAGCTGTGGCGCCAATAAAAAACCCTCACCTACTTCAACTCTGAGCAAAGAACAAAGTTCTTTAAAGCTTTCCTTGCTTTCTGTGTATTTACTATATTCCCTTGGATTCTGTAGCTTTGGAGAGAGAAAGTGGTTGTAGCCTCAGCTAGATTAAACCATGTAAACATCTCATTCTTCCATGTTCCCTCTAAAATTCTTTGAGTTTCCTCTCTCACCAATGCCCTTTCTTGCCAATCTCTATCTTTGCAGTTGGTGTATGATGGGATCCCCAAGGGAGACCTGCAGCAGCGGGAGCTCCAGCTGAGCGTGCTGAGTGAGCAAGGATTCTGGGAGAATGTTCTCCTTGGGGAGGTGCACATCCGCCTGCGAGAGCTGGACCTGGCTCAGGAGAAGACTGGCTGGTTTGCCCTGGGATCTCGAAGTCAGGGGACCTTATGAGCTCATCAGAGCCTTGGCCCAGGACCCCAGGGTGATAGTGAGAAAGCTGGGGAAGAGGAGAAGTGACTCCTCCTGGTAGGGCCCTTGGCAGGGCTCCCCACCTGTCCAGGTATATCTGTCCTCCATGGTAGGAGGTAGGGAGAGCAAGGTGATCTGAGCTAGCCCTTCCTCCGCAGACTGAACATGAGTGGGTTATGATGAAAGCAGCCTCTCGAAAGCTGTGAGGTTGCAGCAAAATTTTAAGTTTACCTTGTGTCAAGGGAGCAATGCCTGGTTTGGGGTACGTATGGGGTGGGTTGTATAAAATAGTGTTTGGGGGGAGGACGGGTGGATAACTTTATTTTTATTTTTAAAAAATGAAATAGTAATGTTGTCCTAACTGGACAGGAAGCCTTGTGAGAAGGGACATACATATGCCTCAGAGGGCAAGCAAGGAAAAATATTTGGACCTTTCCTTTTGTATGATTAAGGTTCTTATTGGACTTTTCCCTAGGTTGATTGGTTATGTGTTTGTTTGTTTTCTATCAATAGGAATTGTTTGGGGAGGGGCCCAGTGGGTCCTTGGGTAGAGCCCTCCCTCTCCAAGGGCAGGTCGGGGACGGACATAAGGGCTGCGTGTGCTGGACTGAGGCCTGCGCAGCTGGGCCTTTCTGATTTTGCCTCCAAAGGAGAGCGATATGATACATACGTGTGTAGGAAGGGCCTTCCGTATTGGGGTTCTGCCAAGGACCTGTATTCAGGGACCCATGCTCTTCTGGTGGGCATTTCCCTCTCATCTTCCCCTAATTTGTTAGGACTTGCCCTGAATACTGTCTTCTACCCCTTGTCCTCTCCATTCTCTGAACCCTTCTGGGAGCCAGCTGCTCCCTGTGAATACGCTGGGGGCAATCCCCCATAGATCCCTCCCTTCATTTTTTTTCTGTGACCTCAGCCTCAGTATTTAGGTTTAGTTTGGCCTGAGGGCATCCCAGCCCTGGGAAGGGCTCCTAGGCTGTGGCTGCCCATTAGTGCATTTCTGGAGGGAAGTATTCATCCCCCACTTCTTTCTTTTGTGCTTCTTCTTTCCCAAGCTTCTTTTGTTTCACAATTTGTGTAAGAATTTCCCTCATTCTTTGGGGCCATAAACCTGTTTAATCTGTAGCCAAAGGCATGCCCTAGCTAAAGGAAAGGGGGATGGGGAGGGGAACTCAGTATCAACTATTCTTTCCCCATGATTTTCTTTGGTCATGAGGAGGCTGGACTGGAGCAGTGATGACTCCCCTGTAGCTGAGCTCAGGGACTGGAAGGGAGAGACTGGATCTCTTATCTTGTAATAATCTTTATTCCTTACCAGATGGATTTAAAGTTCACGCCTCTGTGCGTCACTCCAGAGAGTTGTCCTCCTTGAAAAAAGAGGGAGAGACTTTGAATTTGATATTAACTTTAAAAACCAGAGCTGTCTGGATGTGCCCCCATGAGGCTGAAGTAAGTGAGGATGATCTGAAAGCTGTCCTCACCAGGACTGACCCAGCATGTTCCTTCCTAGCTCTGAGGATCAGGGAGTCCCCCTTTTGCTGACTCATTCCATAACTGGAGAAAGGAGCTCCAGTCACTGAAGCCACAGGGCAGCAAAGGAGTTTAATTTTTGCTTTTAAATTCAAAATGCCAAGGATGAAGCTGGCTGCTGAGGGGAGGGCTGGGGGGAGTGGGGAATGGGGGTGGGAGTTTTCCAGATGAATGGACCATAGACGTGTTACTGGCTTTTTGCCTGTAGCTCGTTTCATTTTGACTCTCAGTGTCCCTTACAGAAGTCTGTACTGTACCCACTTCCCAGACTCCCTTGAATCTCTTACTTTCTCTGGAATTGTATTTTCTAATAAATGAAATTTGAGAAAAACAAAACTATCATGTTCAAGACTGGTTGACGTTAAACCAATGTCTATATTAAAACATCTGATGTACAAGATGAAAATAATAGCAGCCATTTTTCTATGTTAAAATTAATGATAATTTTTATACACACTAGTCCACTGCACTAGGCATTTTACATGTGCCAGCTAAATTTGACTTCACGACAACTTGATCAGGTGGGTATTGTTATCCCCATTTTACAAAGAAAATAGAGCACAGAGAGACTAAATAACTTGCCTAAGGTACACAGCTAGTTACTCTTGGAGTTGGAATTTTTTAAATATATATTTTTATTGAGATATCTTCATGCACCATACAGTCCATCCAAAGTATACAAAATAAATCACTTACAATATCATCACATAGTTCTGTATTCATCACCATGATCAGTTTTAGTACATTTGCATCATCCGAGAAAAAGAAAAACCTCATACATCCCATACCCTTACCACTCCCTCTCAATGACCACTGGTATTGCAATCTACACAATTTTTTTTTACCCTGTATTCCCCCCTCCCCCCATTATTTATTTATTTTTTCTCCTTATTTTTTATTCATCTGTCCAAACCATGGGTAAAGGGAATGTCAGCCACGAGGTTTTAACAATCACATGGTCACATTGTAAAAGCTATGTAGTTACACAATTGTCTTCAAGAATCCAGGCTACTGGAATACAGCTCAACAGTTTCAGGTATTTCCCTGTAGCTACTGGAGCTGGAATTTTATCCTAGGTTTGTTTGACTCTAAACATTGCATTATTCCTTCTAGGCAATGTGTAATACACTCCTTATGTTGGTACAGTACTTGATAGGGTTTTTTAATTTTTTTTTTAAACTTAACAACATATAAACACGAACATTCTTACCATATGATCATTCCACTCTTCGTATATAAACAATAACTTACATTATCATTACATAGTTGTATATTCATCACGACGATCACCTTTCAGAACATTTGCATCGAACCAGAAAAAGAAATAAAAAGAAAAAAAAATCATAGAAACCCTACCCCCTTCCCTTACCCCTCATTGATCACCAGCATTTCAATCTACTAAATTTAACATTTGTTCCCCCTATTATTTATTTTTAATCGATATGTTTTATTTATCTGTTGATAAGGTAGATAAAAGGAGTATCAGACGCAAGGTTTTCACAGTCACATTGCGAAACCTACATCACACAATCGTCTTCAAGAAACATGGCTACTGGAACACAGCTCTACATTTTCAGGCAGTTCCCTCCAGCCTCTCCATTACCCCTTAACTAAAGAGGTGATATCGATATAATGTGTAAGAATAACCTGTAGGATAACTTCTCGACCCTGTTTGGAATCTCTCGGCCATTGACACTTTATTTTGTCTCATTTCTCTCTTCCCACTTTTGGTCAAGAAGGTTTTCTCAATCCCTTGATGCTGAGTCCCAACTCATTCTAGGATTTCTGTCCCATGTTGCCAGAAAAGTTCACATCCCTGGGAATCAGGTCCCACATACAGAGGGGGAGGGCAGTGAGTTTGTTGTCATGTTGGCTGAGATATAGAGGCCACATCTGAGCAACAAAAGAGGTTCTCTGGGGGTGACTCTTAGGCCTAATTTTAAGTAGGCTTCGCCTATCCTTTGCGGGGTTAAGTTTCATATGAACAGCCCCAAGATTGAGAGCTCAGCCTATTGCTTTGGTTGTCCCCACTCCTTGTGAGAATATCAGAGAATTCTCCACATGGGAAAGTTGAATTTTTCCCCTTTCTTGCCATTCCCCCAAGGGGACTTTTAAAATATTTTTATTATAAACAATGAATATACCAACATTCTTGACATACAATCATTCTTGACATACGAATGTTCTTGACATGGTTAAAATCAATGACTCCCAATATCATCACATAGTTGTGTACTTATTGCCATGATCTTTTTTTTTTTTTTTAACATTTGCGTCACTCCAGAAAAAGAAAGAAGAAAAAACTCATACATACCATAACCTCATCCTTCCCTCTCATTGACCACTAGTATTTCCATCTACCCAATTTTGCAAATGCTTTTTTATTCATTGTTCAAATCACTAATACTTGATAGTTTTTAAAGTGCTTTAATGTGCATGATATTTTTCTTTACAACTACTGGAAGCAGGTATGGCTCATTCATTAATTCTTTCAACAGACATTTATTGTGCTTATCAGTGCTACCTAGTGGCATGCCTCCATTCACAAAGAGTACAGGGTGACTGATGTGCTCTGGAGTTGTACATGGCCCTCTACCAAGTACAGTGCTGGGGTCACAAATAGAAATTGAACCCCCCAAATGGAGGATGGAGGCAATGTGATCTTCTGGGGGACATTCTACCTGGAAGTTTTCAAAATTCTCCAGTGGGGAGTCATATTTCATGCTGGGCAATTTAGTGGGGCTTTCAGGGGATTTTTAGTAGTAAACAGCAGGAAATGTTACCTGCTGTATTTCTAAGTGGTTTTGAAGTGTCCCTGTGGACCTTTTAAAAGTTAGAACTTGAATCTGGCAAGAATCTTAGTTAAGGAAGTTTCTTGGCCAAATGGGGCAGAAATCTGAACTACCCTGAGGGAGTGGGAATGAGAGAACTGGGGGATGGGAAGTGAGGTTGCCCAGGGAGAAGAGAAACAAAAGAAGCCCAGGAGGTGAGGTTTCTTTGAGTTGGAGAAGTGGCCAAGAAACAACCCGACTTACTGGGATTTGGGGGGCAAAATTTAGATTGGACTTGAAAGGTTAAAAATGAGGTACCATTTTAAGTTGGGAGGTAATTCTCACCTCCTTAGGGTTGTCTGGCTCAACAAACATAATGGCTTACTCTGGGTCAGGTGAGGTGCCAGGTATGATCGTTATTAAGATAACAAAAGTGTGAGTCCTGTCCTCAAGGAACTCACAGTCTAGCTAGGGAGGCAGACATGAAAGCAGATAGTGTGTTATGGTAAGGACAAGGTAGGATGGTGGAAAAGGAGAGGGGTGGGTTGAGGCAGAGAGGCTGCCACAGAGGAGATATTTGAACTGAGTGTTAAAGTCAATCAGAAATCAGAATTTTATTTTTAGTAGACTGGAAACCCCATTAGAGAGTTTTGACAAAGGGACTGGAGTGTTCCAATTTACATTTTACAAGATCATTCAGGCTGCTGTGCAAAGCAAGAATGTAAGCAGGTAGAAGAGAAGACTTTGCAGTAGTCTAGAGTAGAAATGATGGTGGCTTGGTGTTTTGGTTTGCTGAAGCTGCTGGAATGCAATAAACCAGAAATGGCTTGGCTTTTACAATGGAGTTTCATTAGCTTACAAATTTAGTTCTAAGGCCATGGAAATGTCCAAATTAAGGCATCAAGAGGCAGATACCTTCTCTGAGGAAAGATGCTGGCTGGCATCTGGGGTTCCTCTGTCACATGAGAAGGCACATGGCTGGTGTCCGCTGGTCCTCCTTTGTTTCTGAGCTCCAAATGTCTCTGGGTGTTTCTCCCTTTAAGCTCTCTCTGTTTATCCTCATAAAACACTCCAGCAAAGGATTAAGGCCTATCTGGAACAGGCTGGATCACATTTCAATAGAAACAACCTAATCAAAAGGTCCCACCTACAATAAGTCTGCCCCCATGAGAATGGGTTGAAAGAACATGGCCTTTCCTGGGGTACATAAAAGCTTCAAACCAGCACACTTGGGGATGGGGAAAAGTAATCACATTCTGGATAAATTTTGAGGGGAGAACAAACAGGATTTGTGGATGGATTAGAAGGAGAGTGACAGAAAGTGAAGAGTTGAGGATCCCTTCCGAGTTTGGAGCCTTGGTAACTGGGTGGAGTACTGTGGTGGCAGCACTGAGATGGAGAAGATGGGTTTGGTGGAGCAGAATCAAGAGTAGTTTTAATCATTAGTTTGAGATGTCTGGCAGACATCTAAGTGGAGAAGTAGAAGTATGGAATCTGTAGTCCAAGGGAGAGGTGAATCTGGAACTTTAAATGTGGAAATCATCAGCATTTAGGTGGCATTTAATGCCATGGAACCAAATGAAATCACCTGGGTTAAAGAGGGAGGAGAAAAGATGTGAGTGAACTGAGCTCTGCCACATGCCGAAATTTAGAGGAGCAGCAGCTACTGAAATTGTAGGAAAGCCAGAATGGTGTTGTGGGGGCCTCAGAAAAGATAGTGAGGAAATTGGGTTTAGCAAAATACTCTTGGTTACCTTAATAAGAGCTGTTTGAAGGAGTGGTGAGGGTGAAAGCTACAATGGAATAGGTTGAAGAGAGAACAGGTGATGAGAAAGTGGGGACTATGAGTATACATAACTCTTGAGAGATTTTGCTGAGGTAATGCAGTAATTGGGAGGGTCATATATCTAGGGTGTCTTCTTTTTAAATATTTTTAAAAATAGGAGATACTAAATTATGTTAAGGTGAATGATCTGTTAGTGACAGAAATTTATGGTGAAGAAAGAAAGGATAATGGAGCTCAGAATTCCTTGAGTAGACATGAAAAATAGGGTCTGGGTGGCATCTTCTACTGAGATTGGAGGCAGAGAATGTAGATTGATGGATATAGTGTCAGAAAGATGAGGTTGTTTATGCCCAAACAAATCTATTTTCTCAGTGAAGTGTGAGGTGTGGTCATAAATTGAGAATGTGTGTTTATGAAGCATGCTAGAAATTTGAGGAAAGAACTATTATAAAAGAGTGTAGGAGAAGCAAAGCTATCAGGGAACTGTCATAGGAGTGCCTGGAATTGGTGAAATTTGTGATCCCAAATATGAAGTGAGTCAGCAAGCTTGAGTGATTTTCTCCAGTAAGGTTTTTCAGCAAGGGTGTAGGCTCAGAGTAGTAAGCAGCTGGGTTTAACTAAGATTGGAATTTTGCCAGAGAAAAATGCAGGTGTAGGAGAAGGGCAGAAGAATTAAGGGTCTTTGCAAGGGGTACTGGATCATGGAATTCATGTAGGGTAACAAGGAAAATGAAGACTGTGATAAATGATGAATAAGTGGTAAGGTCACAGTAGTTTGGAGATCTCAGTGAGGTAGCGGTGGGTTGGAAAATAGGAGGTGGTAGCCAGTGTGGGTTCCATGGAAATCAGATCTTGAAGATGTGTGCATGTATTGGTGATGCTGACTCTGAAAAATACAGTCATAGGTCAAAAGCTCTACGCTCTTTACCTCAGGACCAGCAAAATCTTTTAAAACAAGCATAATTAACTGAGGTTTTCATAATCTTCTGCCAAAGTGCCTGTCAGCTTGCCAGTTCAAGGATATCTTGTCTTCCTCAGCTTGCACACTGCCATGGCAACACATTATCTCTGTGTAGAGCTGTCCTCCCTCCTCCCTCCTCCCTCTAGTTGGTAGCAGGCTTTAACAGGCTGCTTCACAGTTTATTTTCCTGTCAAGACTTACAAGGCAAAGTCATACATTTTATAGATTTCAAATACTTTATGATTGTATTTTTTCCCTCTAGAACAACACCCAAAAGTAAGGAAGAATAAAATTTATGGAGCCAATGACTTCATAGGCCCATTCAAGAAGGTTAAAAAAATATATTTTAGGGGGATATGATGTCAGTCAGTGACAGAATTGAGAGTAGATATAGATATGATAAGCTGATTAAAAAATAGAAATGGGACCTCTTAGTTTTCTAAAAAAAGCCACTGTTCCTAGAACAGACCTAATAAAGTAGGAGGAGTAGCTGGCCTCCTCCTGGTTTCCTAAAGATGTTTCTGCTATAACTAGTGCTCACTATGGCTACCCTCCCTCTGCAATACTTGACTTCAGGGGTATTGATTAAAAAGTTTTAGGGGAGGGCGGCTGCCCTGGCTCAGCAGGCAGAGCTCCGACCTGCCGTGCTGGAGGTCTGGAGTTCGATCCCTGGTGCCTCCTGCCCATATGCAAATTAAAAAAAAAAAAAAAACTTTAGGGGAAATAAGGAAATGAACTAAGACCAAAGCAACTTAAATCACCGGCTGTGCTTCCTTCTTTGAGTGTAGTACCCTATAATTCTGGGAGCTCAGGAAATAAATATGAATTGAAAATGTGGCCTTCTGGGAAGCATAAAAGAGAGTAAACAGTTCTAAGGACTAAGTTTCTTCCCTTCTCTGTGGCTTCAGTTCGCCCCAAAGTGAAAGAAAGTAACCTCATAGGGAGGCATCACCCGAGAAAGTTGAAAACCTGGATGGGGATGTATGTGAGTTGGATGCTGGAGGACCCTAAAACTAGATCCAGACATTAGTGGTTCAGAAACCTTAAACCGAGGGGGTAGGAATGTATAGGAATGGTTCATTTTTCACTTAAGATTTTTTTCAGTCCTACCTCAGATTGAGTCTTTCAATGCGCAACTCTTAAATTATAAGATATACTAAGATCTCAGGTTGATGATCTACTCAGCATTAACAATAACGGAACCCCGATATATGCACGTCTAGCATAAGGCCATTAAAAGTGCATTAGGGCATTAAAATGGCCCCAGGGAATTTTCCAGCTATCTGGAAACTCTCCCCACCTCCCTCCCCTTTAGCACAGAGAGCGACTGGGGCGATCTCCTAGGAGACCTCAGGGTAATAACTGCGCAGGCGTAAAACACGGCACGGCTGATGCAACCTCCCGCGTGCGAGCCGGGTCTACGGAGAGTAAGGAAGCCGACAGGGGGTGCGGCCAATCAGCGGCAACACGGAAGTGTGCGGAAAGACCCGCCTACCGCTGCCGGCAAGTGACGTTCGGGGACGCGGGGTTAGTGGCGTAGACGCCGGCCATCCTTCGTCTTGTCGAGTTTCCTGGCAGTGTCCTGCCTCGGCGCCGACCCTGCGGCCATTTTGGGCTTTGCTTTCACCAGCGTCTGCCTGCTTACCCAGCCCTTTCGTGGTCGCGCTGCTAAAGGGTTTTTTTTTAAACCGTCCGTCTCTTGTGGAAAGTCGCCGCCGCCGCGGGAGGCCTCCTATCTATGGTGGTGAGACCTCAGGCGGACTAAAACACCTCCTCTGCCAGGATGGATTTCGCCTCCGCTGCCGCGCCCTGCGCTTCGCCTTTCCGGCTGTCGTCTGCCGCCTGCTGCCGAACCCGTTTTCCTCTGTGGCTTCTGTGCTGGCTCAGGGATCGGCCTGAAGCACCGATTCCGCCGCTCGTCAAGGCCGAGGCTGTTTAGGCCGCTTTCGAATCTCGTTCGATCTCCAGTTCCTGAACTCCGGGTACCCGAGAGATTGCCAAGAAAAAGGAGATGGAGTCGAGCGCAGAGTGCTCGCGAAAACGGTCTGCCGCTCAGGTGGGCTCGGGGTTCTGGCGGTCCTTCCTTTTTCCTCGGCGATCACGACCAGGCTCTTCTTCCAAGTTCCAGACACCTCCCGCCCCAGAAAACTCCGGGAACCCTCACCTGGTTTCCTCTCCCCAGCCCCAGGTTCGGACCAGCTACTGGATGAAGCTGCTTTCTCAGCTATTTGCACCGCTCCCCACCTTGTTTCAGAAGCTGCTGATGTGGAGCCAGCTTTTCGGTGGGATGATTCCTACCAGATGGCTAGATTTTGCTGGAAGCTACAGCGTCCTGAGAGCCCTGAGGGGACGAGAGGAGCCAGCCACCTCCACAGCGCAGAAATCTGTGAGTTGCTTGCGGCTCGGCCCTTCGGACGACTCGGCTCCCAGCCCCCTTGATTGGCTGGAGGAGGGGATCCGCTGGCAGTGCTCGTCCCCAGCTCTAGAATTGGAACTTAAAGCCGATGGAAGTGTTTTGGACCCTGAAGCACACGCTTTTCTCGTAAAGCAACAGCTGTGGGGAGTGGAGTTGTTGCCGAGTAGGCTTCAAGCTGGTCTGTTTTCTGACCAGGAACTTGGCTCTTCGCCCTCGGGGTCTCTAGACATTCAGCGCTTAAGCAATTTCAACGTAGTCTCCTGTTTGCTAAAACCTTCCTATCTGGATTGCCTTCCCCCGGTAGAGCTTAGCTGTGAGAATAGTGTTGGAAGTAGCGAGCTAGTTGATATCCAGGCACTAACCCTAAATAGCAACAGTCTGACCGATGACCTTTGTCATCCCCAGCCACTGAGTACAGAGATCACTAGAGCCTCCTGGCAGGGATGTCCACCTCTTTCTAGAGAAGGGCTGCCAGAAATCCACCATCTTCGCATGAAAAGGCTGGAATTCCTTCAGCAGGCTAACAAGGGGCAAGTGTTACCCACGCCCGACCAAGATCATGGCTACCACAGTCTGGAGGAGGAACACAATCTTCTGCAGCTTGATCTGAAACATTGTAGAGATAACCCAACACAGCTTGTTCCCTCTGCAGGAGCCATTCCTGGAACCGTTCAGGAAGAAAAAATACAATTGTTGACCAAAGAGGTTCCACTTACTTGGAAAAAACAGGACCCTTTGGAAAGCTGTCCATCTTGTGAGGTGTCAGTGGCACCAGAGCCTGAACAGGACCACATTAGGGTAGCTGAGTGCTCAGACATAGAAGACCACCTTCCCGTTTCTGCCAGACCAGCTTGTAGTAACAAACTGATAGATTACATTTTGGGAGGTCCACCCAGCGACCTGGAAACAAGTTCTGATTCTGAAGATGACCATTGGGATGAAGAAGCTGAAGACGATGGTTTTGATAGTGAAAGCCCACTTTCAGAATCAGACATTGAAGAAGACTCTGCAGGGCTTCACCTTTGGAACTCTTTTTGCAGTGTAGATCCTTATAATCCCCAAAACTTTACAGCACCAATTCAGACTGCTGCCAGACTTGTTCCTGGAGACCCTTCTGATTCAGAGAATAATTTGTCTAACAAGTCTCATCTAGAGAATTCTCCCCAGACTGGAAGACTTTCTGAGTCTTTTGACCATAATTCTGAAGAGGAAGATGACTGCATGTCTAGTGCAGATGAAATAGAAAATCTCAAACTGTGGAATTCTTTCTCTAATTCCAGTGACCCCTACAACCTTTTAAATTTTAAGGCTCCTTTTCAAACATCAGGGAAAAATTGGAAAGGCCATCGCGACTTGGAGAGGTCGCTTGAATCTATTGTGGCTGTTTCTGAGTGTAAAACTTTACTTTCTTGTAAGGTACAGTTGTTAGGGAGCCAAGAAAGTGAATGTCCAGACTTGGCACAGTGTGGAGTTCTTTCTGGAGAAAGATATGTGCATATCAAAAGAAAAAAGGTTTGTTTCTTTTCTTTCTTTTACTCTCTTGACACTATTCTGTTTTGATGTGGCTAAATATAGTAGCATGACTTTTTGAGGCATAGTAATGCATATTTTTAAAGATTTCTAAGTTCATAAGATTAAAAATTGTGCAGATGGTCCCCTCCCCCTTTTTTTTTCATTCTCACAAAGAGGTTTGTTACCCAAAACGAAGATGCCAGTGTGTAACTGTTAGCAGGGAAATGCTTTTTCCATTTGGCTTGGCAGCTCTCAGTAGTTTCCTTACAGGCTTCAACTTTTCACTCTTTTTCAGGGAATAGAAAAATTAAACCTTGTGTATGTGTGCATGGTTTAATTTTTCCAGAGATTGGGAAGGTCCTATAATAGCCATAGAGTTTTAAAATGGTTTTAATCTGTTAAGTCATTTGCAGACACTTAATATTTTATTTATATACTAGTAGTCTTTACTCATGTCCATTAGAACCAAAGCTATGATGGTTATTTTGCCATAAAAGAAAATTAATAATTTCAGTATTAGAAACTTTTTGACATGGCATGGTTTTGATTGACAGTCAAAAACAATTTCCGGAATGATACTAGCTTTTCTTAAGAATGCAGTACTAAGTTCGTATTGGCCAACTACAGGTTAGTAATCATATGTAAACAGTGATGTTTTCTTCCTATTCCCAGGCTAGTCTTAAATCTTCATGGAGCATTTTATTCTTTCAGGACATTGTCAGATTAATCTTATTTTGGAATTCTTTTGAATTGCTTCATTTTTCTCTTCTTTATTCAGCTAAAGTTATTAATTCGGAAAAAAATCCCCTAAAACATTCAAGGGTATTTTTTTATTGTAGAGGGAAAGTTTCTTTAGTTACCTTGACCCTTATTTGGAAAGAAAAAGGAGTGGGTGAGTTATTGACTTTATATTCTGCAGCATAAGGGAGTTTCAAGTGTACAGTGTCATAAATCTGTTGGTTCCAAATGGCTAACTTAATTCTTTGAGACTATTCCTCGGGTATAAAATGATTCTAAATTTTGGTGATCTCATGTCTTACCCATGAAAACAGATAAGTCGTATTAAAAGTTGAACTTTAGTTCATACGTCCATAAATGTGAGGATTAGAGGACTTTTCTCTATCCTTTTAAGGGACCCCTGACAAAGTAACCTATTTAGAGTAAATAGGTAAGGAACATAGTAGGGCAGTGGAAGGCACACTTGGCATCTGAGTGTTAGGCCAAGAGACTTGGAGAGACAGCCAGGCTGGAAAGTTACTTGACCTCACCCCTCATGGCCTCGAATTTCACATTTATCTAATGGAAAAGGAAATATCTCCTGTATGAATTGCAAAATTTAAGAGATGAGTAAGTAAACTCATAATTCATTGCCTTGCCTTTAAATGGTTTCTCTTACTGTTCAGGGACAGTCAGTCTTTCTCAGGTCTCATTTTAGCTTTCTCAAAGAGTAAAAACTAGAGGAATGACGTCAACTTGAGACTTGAATATTAACTAGAAGCAAAACTTATAAAAGACTGTGTCTGTCATAAGGTGAAATTACGTGACAGCCTTTGACTACTTGCCATTCTTTATGTATATGGGAATAATGGGTAGTGCCTAATTCCTAGAACGAGGCTTTTACATCCAGTAGTTTAAAATACTTTGAGTCATGGTACGGTGCAGCTTGTGGAACTAGATTTAGAGTTTGAATCCTATTATACCACTTAGCAGCAAGTCTATGAACTCTGTCCCTGTGTTTTCTTATCTGCACAATTAGGTTACTATAGTGTGTACCTCATAGGATCAATGGGAGGATTAAATGAGATAAAAAATTATAAAGTGCTTTGAAAGGAACCTGGCATATGGTAAACACTATAAGTGTTTATTATTTTATTATTATTTATCTTAGTGATACTATGCATATGTAATGACTAGAATGCAATATCTGGTAAGGTGTTACATACCTACTAATTGTCCTCGGGGGCATTCTGTGACCTGATGTAAAGAGAATGAAAGTACTATAGGCCACAGTAGGATTGGCTGATGAAACTACTGAACAGACTTTAAAGCAAGAATGTAATCTTTGGAGTTTGATATTTTAGAAAGAAACTTCTGTATTAGAAATTAAGATTTTAAAAGAGACTGTCACTCATTCTATGTCATCCTGTATATTAAAATATTTACAGTTCCATGTGTATATAGTGCTGGCATATTGAATAGGAATACAGAGTTTTTGTCTTAACTACAAAGTCTCTTATAATGACATATCCTTAAAAGCTATAAATTGTTGCCCTTTATCAAGTAAGTTTTTTTCTGTATTCTGATCACAAAACTTATAATACAAAACAATTATACATGTTCGTGATCCAGAAATTGGAAAGCACTGAAAAGTGAATTTTTAAAAAAAAAAAGAAAAAGGAAGAGTAGGAATAAGGGGAAATACTGTTACATAAAGCCTTTGTGCTGTAATAAAAGTTTTAACTTCAAGGGTCATAGTAGTTATTTTCTGAGATATTCTTATTTCAGAAAATTCAGAAACATTTATCAGTTTGGAGTAACAAATACATTAAAGAGAACTGTATTTCCTTAAGGAATTAAAAGAAAAAAAAGCAGGGATTAATAATAGCAGGAAAATTTCAGTTCCCCATCTGGATTCATTTTCTTAACACCAGAATCCAAAGAGGAAGGATAAATATGACTGAATGAAGGAAATCCAGGTGGTATTTGCCTTCTGTTTTGTTAAAATGTCATCCAGTCAGAATTTTTTCTTATTTTTACTGTTGTTATGGTTGGGACCAAATATTCCTGTAAAATATTTGATATTCTGAAAGAATTAGTAGCTTAAAGAGTTATTTACCTTGGTGCTGATTGTAAGATCCTAGAGTTATTAAATTGGTCTTTGTCTTTATAGGTAACCTTTCTTGAAGAAGTTACTGAGTATTATATAAGTGGTGATGAGGATCGCAAAGGACCCTGGGAAGAATTTGCACGGGATGGATGCAGGTTCCAGAAACGAATTCAAGAAACAGAAGATGCTATTGGATATTGCTTGACATTTGAGCACAGAGAAAGAATGTTTAATAGACTCCAGGAAACATCCTTCAAAGGACTTAATGGTTTTGAGTAACGTTAAAATGATTTGACAGCCTCTAGCCCTAGCATATATGCTACCTCTTACTTAAGAGGTTTCTTTTAAGAACAAAAATTGGCAGCTGTCCTTTGACATTTATCTTTAGAGAAAATGCAACTTGGATCTATTAACCTAGATTTTTTTTTTTTTTTTTTTTTTTGCAACATCCCACTTAGAAATTCCAGGTTTGAATAGCCTAAGCCCTGATAATGAAGGATGATATGGTGTGATTATTTCTAGTCCTTCCTTTTTTGAAGGCATTTCTTTTTTGATTTAGTTGGATGTGTTTTTTAATGCCATTTACATGCGAAGACAAAAAGGGGACCTTTTAAGTTTTAATTTTGCACTTTCACATCTTATTTTCTTGGGAAACAATATTTATAGGGTTCAAAGCCCATTTTCATTTCTAACTTAAATTATGTGTACCTGTCTAAAAACTGGGTTTTTTCCCCCACCCCCAACATTTAGAAAATGAATTGGCTTTTATTTTTTTCTCTCTTTTTTTTTATTTCTGTGATTTGACCCTTTTATCTTAAGGCTAAGAAAATAATCTTATATATGCTACCAACTTAAAATATGTTATCATGTGTCTTTTTTTTTCTTTTTCTTTTAAAAATGACTTTGGTTGAAAATGTGTGGTGGATTTTTATTTCTGGGTTAAATTTTATCTATATTTCCAAGGTCTGTCACAAAACCTGTTTATGCTGTAATTTTTACTACTTTGGGATAGCTGCATATTTTTGCCAAATTTTAGCATCTATTATGTTTAATTTTTGTGCAGACAGTTCTTTGGAGAGGGTTTGGTATATGTTGCTGTAGTTCTCAGTTGAATGTGGTTATTTACATCTTTCAACAGGTAGAAGATATAAGAAATTCCAGAAAGTAATAATTGCAGCATAGGAATTTGAATTTGTTTTTTAAACTTAAAATACTAGAATTTTCTTAGGAAGAAGGTAGGAGACATTGTAGAGCAATTTGAATTTGTCGTATATGCTCTCAGCAGAAAACCAGTGTTACTAATATCATGCCTCAGCACTGTCACTTTTAAAACCTGTCAGGGTGACACTATAAACTTGGAAATGGGTAGTTCTGAACTTTCCAGTTTGAACTTTCCAGTTTGACATCAGTCACTATTCAAGATTATTGTGTTCCACTTTCTTAATCATGGGAGAAGTAACTACCAGGCCTGACCCCTTTTAGGCAAGGTTAGAACTATAGATTTAACAACAAAAAAAGTCTTAATATCTTTAGTCCAAAGTTTTCTTTTGAGTTGAGGGTTTTGCAGTGACTAAGGTTGTGCTTGGTTTATTTGGTTAACTCTGTATGGTGTTGTGTGTTAGATTGAAGGAATATCATCCGACTTTTTAATGGAATTATTTTTCTTCCATGTGCATCCTGTCACACAGCTAATGGAAGACATGAGTAGAATGAATGACCTCTTGATATTGAAATTTATTTCAGTAGGGGAATGAATTTTTCATCAGAAGTGCTTGCAGGGTTACTACCTCAGTTTATAATCTACCTGGTCGTTTTATTTCTAGCTGATTTGCTCTAAGAACCACCTCTAGTGTTTGTGTATATATATATATATATATATATATATATTCATACCAACACACTGAGAGTACAACACCACAAAAATTAGTCAGATTTTTGCAGAGCCCTTATTCTACTTATTTTGTTGAACTCCACTTTAGGAAATGGTTTTATACAGTCTGGTATAATACCATGAAAACAGGCTGGTTTTAAAAACCAGCTGTGTCAATTGGAAAGTAGCCATCTTTTGATGAAAAAAGCTTTTAAAAAGTATATGGGCATTCTTTTAAGACCAGACTAAGTATACTGTTTTATTTTAGAGATTTAGGTCATTTTTTGTGTTTCTGAAATCTAGCCCCTTTGCATATTTGAAAATAATGGGCCATCTTTACAGTCACTGAATTTTGGAAAATTATTCCGTTGGGATTCAGACCTCACTACCAAATGAGTAAATGCTTGGTTAAGAATTCTCCCACATATTACCCTCCTTTAAAAGAAGTTGATAGATGGTTATGAGAAAGACAGAAGGGACCATTTTTAAGATGAACAGAAAGAGAAGAACGAATTATCAGTTTTAACCTAATTCTAATGTTAGAGCAAAGTTAAATCCCCACAGTCTTAAAAACAAAATCCTAGGAGGTTTTGATTGAATATTCTGTAATTTAAACTCTTGTAATGGTGCTTTAAGTGTCAATGTAGCATGTGAAAGACTTTGTATAGACAGGTAAAATTTCCATTTTTGAGTGTTGAAATGTGAAAACAGCACCTCTTCATCTTTAACTTAAAATCAGAACTATCAGATTTTATTTTTTTATAATTTAAAGAAGGTGAAATTAGGGGACTAGATTGGCTTCTACAGATCCAATGATTTAAATATAACCAGTTGGGATTTTATAGCTAAAATTATATTTGTGTATAAAACTGTTTAACTAATCTGTAAATTGTAATAAATATATTTGCAGTTATTGAATGTTACATGCTATTTTGGTTCAACTTTATATTATAGGCTTCATAGTACTTTATATTGGGTTTGGAATTACTGAGCAAGATTTTCAGGATTGAATCGTATTTTTATAGAAGCACTCTAAACTTAGATGTACTGAACACATTTGTATGGTTTAAAAAGGGTTATATGGCCCATAAATTGCACCTCAGGTAATAAAGGGGAGGGATGGCAAGGATAAATATTAATTGCAAACCACATTTAAGTAATAGGAGAATTTGGTTCTTAGAATATGAAAGAACTTTCTAAGAGGTTGGGGCTTAATTCTGAAATTGGCCTCAGCCGTCCACTTCTGCTGTACAGAAAACAGTAAAATAAACAGGGTATTTGCAGAAGTAGTAAAATTCATATGCTAAACTTAGTATAGTATTTCCCCTAAGTAGCTGGAAAATCTGCGTCTCATTATTGTTCAGGGTAACCATGGCATTATGAATCAAGATGTTCTCTCATTTACAGTATTGAATAATATTATGGTAAAAAGATTACCCTGAAGAAAAAGACAAACATTTGGGTTATGGGAAGCCTATTAATGGACTAGGGAATAATTCTTAATTCATGCATTTGAAAAAAATGAAGAATGTTACTTCAAGATTTATTTCTGAACTGAAAGGAAGGAAGGAAACCAACATTTAGTTGTGGATAATATATTGAGTTGATAGTACCAGATTAGACTTTTATTACCATTGTGGGGTCAATTTAAGAATTTTTGACTGCCTTTCCCCAGGGAGGTGTATAAAAATAATCTTTACATCAAGCCAGACTTACTCCTCTGCCTACCCTGATCTCTACTCTATAGAAATTGTACTGTTTTCTTTTCTACTTCAATAGAAAGTTTAAAACAAAAAAAGATTCCTGACCTCAGAAATCTTGATAGTTGCACATAGATTAGGGGATTTGGTGGTCTCTGGCATATTCTCATATGGAGTTTTCCTTTGGGTTCTTTACCTTTTTTTGAACAAAAATAGAAATAGCTTCATTATTCTCCTATGAAATACTGTCATTTGTAGAAATATATAAGGGCATTCTTGGTACATTCTAAAAATTAATATGTTGCCCGGAGTGCGTTTTTAAAAAAACTTTTTGAGTTGACTATTTTTACGTGTCAAAGAGGTTTTGCTATTTTTTTCACTTAACTAGTGATACTATGTATGTTAACTATTTGAAATCTACACAACTAGGATTCTTTGTGGACTTAGCTGAGTGCTTCATGGTCAATTTAAAACAAATCAGTCTTCCTCCCTGGATTTGCTCCAGAGAAACCAATGGTCAGTTATGACTTTAAAATGCAAATTCAGCATGATATTGAGATCTGTAACAATAGATATAATACATAAGATAAACAGATCTAACCCTGCTTACTTTGAGGATTCATTAAGCAATACTCAATGCTTTCAACTAATAAGCTTTAGTAGCCGATATGACAGGGAAGTTAAAAAATTCCACACCTGGAATGGAGAACATGCTAGGGTAGGGGAAGAGGAAACATTACTGTGTAATTTGAGTTACAGCACTGTTTTACCACTGACAAAGACTTCTTAATCTCACCAGGGAAAGATGGGAATATGGATTTGTGAAAAGTGGGTTGATTGACTCATAGGGAGAATACACTAGAGCTATAATGACACTGAAGGTCTATTTGGTCTATTTGCCATAAGGTTTAGAAAGTTGCAGTACAAGGTAAGATGACCTTTGAAGCAGTTTTTAGATTTGTTCAATTTCTTCCTTTCACCTTAGTATTATCTTCTTCCAGTTTCCTCCCTTCTTTGTTTACTGGATTTTTCATTTTCACTGCTGTTTTATAAATCCTCACTTAGAAGAAGGTGTGTTCTTCATAACTAAAGAACAGCACAATTGCCAGAGGTGTGTGTTCATTAGAAATGCTATCCATCAAGAAGAAAAGATTCAGAGTCCATAACTTCAGAGCCTACCACGTGAATTTCCTACCAAAATGTTGGGTAAATATTTATACTTTGAGAATGGAATGTTTTACAGGAACATCCCAGAGATGTCCAGGGTCAAAGAAAGAGATAAAATTAAGCTGGATAATGCTTTGCGTTATGCCTGCTTTTCTTAATGAGCTTTCATTCATTGACTCTTCACTCAAAGCTCTTGATGAGCTTTGCATTCATTTGACCGAATGCAAAAACAAAAAAGGAGTCCCCAAAGAAGTTTTTTGTTTTAATTTTTATTGTGAAAGCATATTCATAACATATCCCATTTTAACCACTCTCAAATACACAGTTCAGTGGTGTAAATTACATTTTCATTGTTATACTACCATTGCTGCCATGCACTACCAAAACTTTTCCATCACCCCAAACAAAAATTCTACCCATTAAACATAACTCCCCATTCCCCACTCCCACCCCTGATACCCTATAATCTTCTGTTTCTAAGAATTTGCGTATTCCATTTATTTCATGTGAGACCATACAATTTTGTCCTTTTTTTGTTATTTGATTCCCCCCTTTATTAGAGAAGTTGTGGGTTTACAGAACAATTATGCATAAAATACAGAGTTCTTATATACCACCCCACCACCAACACCTTGCACTGGTGTGGACCATTTGTTACAACTGATGATAGCACATTTTAAATTCATTGAATATGCTGTCTTCAAGGTTTATCTAGGTTGTCATGTATATCAGAACTTCATTCCTTTTATGGCTGAATAATATTCCATTGTATTTATGTACCACATTTTGTTTATCCATTTATCTGTTGATGGATACTTGGGTTGATTTCATCTTTTGGCTACTGTGAATAATGCTGCTATGCACACTGGTGTATAGTTATCTGTCTGAGACCCTGCTTTCAATTTTTGGGGGGTATATACCAAGAAATGATATCAGTGGGTCCTATGGTGTATCTCAAGAGTTTAGAAAAAGATTCATCTGGATATATGTTCTGGAATAGTCTTTAAAAACACATCTCATCGTGAAAAGAATAGCTCCTCTGTGGGTCTCAAATATTCCCTTCAAGAGACCTTCTCTGACTAAACTAGTTAACGATCCCCCAACTCCTTCTTTCCCTCTCTCATTGCCTTTTCAAATTATATTCATTCTCAACCTCACCTTGTTAACATTTTTGCTTATTTCCCTTGTCTGCTCCCATCTTCACTAATCTGTACGCTCTATGAGAGCAAGGCTCTTGTGTGTCTTGTGTACTCTATGAGTCCAGAGCATAGAACTGTGCCCAGCTCATTATAGTCAATAAATATTTGTCTAATGAGTTAGCTTTCTTAAGGTCACTTCCCATATAGCCTTTTCTCTTTTTTCCGAGATTTTACTAACACAGCCATGTCTGATTAGAAGCAAAGTAAGATATAAATTTGTAGAATGTAATTACAAATTTCAATTTGGCTAGGGATATGACAACAGTTAATTTGAGTGTTTCTAATAAGGTATGTGTTAATAATGTGAATTTAGCATATGACTAAATCAGTTGAGACCTTTCTGTTCCAGAATTAATGTGCTGTGTAGGAGTACAAAAATATTCCTCCCACCAGGCGTTTAAGTTCTATCCCTTTTTGGCAAAAGACGGGCTTTGAGTATCTCTAGATTCTCTGTTTATTCCACCAGATGGCAATACATGCTATGTCTGGGTGCCTGTTACTACTAATCCAAAGGCTATTACTTCTAGGAGTCATTCCCTCTCTATGCAAGGTGGAAAATTACCCTGCCCATTCCAGGCCTGCCAGATCCATTGTGACTCCACCTTTTTGTGATAATTGCCCAGAAGTCTGGAGCATTCCTTACAGGAGAATCAAGATTTGTATTCGAACATGAACAAATGAACTGAATCTTCCTAAAATCTACACAGAGGTAGAGTAAAATGAATATGATAATTTAGCCGATTAGGGGTGAGATGTAAGAGACTGATGCAACTTGCGTTGTGTGTATTAGGATTTTTCTAGTTAGCGTTTTTATTTCACTAACTTTGCTCAGCATTCAGTTTTTCTATTGCATCTTTCTTTATCAGGGCAGTCATTCTCATTGGAAAGAGGGAGAGAGTACACCTTTCTATTACTGTTGGTACTGCTACTGAAATGGAGAATCACCGTGTCTAATAAGAGATTTGTGCTTATGACTGTCCTGGAGGGAGGACAAAAGCCTCAAGAATGCTTGGGCTCCAGTTTCATGCTGGTGTTGCCCATTTCCCGCTTAGGCTAAGTAGATACCTAGGACTGGTTTTCAGTAGATCAATATTGTTTACAAATAAGCTAAAATCAGCAAACCTATGTGAGGATTTGCTTCTGGGCTACTTCCAGAAATGCAAAATGGAAGGCCATTGTGTGTCTGCATATAATTTCCCAGTGTCTGCAGGGATGGAGGCAACTTTCAACTGTATTATTGTGGTGTTTTTCCTTTCTTTTGTTTCTACCTGATTTGACTGAGTAGAAAGGATCTGGAACAGGGGGTTCTTTTTTGTACCTCCAGGAATTTACATAGGAATTTTTTTTTTTTTTTGTAACTTCTGTTTACCACATTTTTCTGGACATACCTCTGAACAGATCCCCTTCCCTAGAATAGCCTGTGGAAAGCCACAACTCAATGGTGGGGTGAAGGCTGGGGGTGGAGTAAACCAGTATTGCCTGAGGGAAGGCAGTTTTTTAGAGGAAGATTGAATTACAGTAGAAAGGTCCTACTGGGATGTTCAAGGTGGCAGCAGTTGCATGATCTGGCAATTAATTTCCCAAGTTGTATCCAATGGATAACAAGTTACACTTAAGTCAATGCCCCTTCTTATCCCTTCCACTTGGCAGAGACCCCTCAGAGCCTATGGGGGGTTATTTACCTTCCTTATCAGGTTTCATCTCCCCTCTGAAGGCTTCCCTGATGATGACTAGATCGTTCCATCTGCAGAATTTATCATCTTGTTTTCTGCAATACAACACTCTGCACACCTTTCTATCATGGTTGATATCACATCGAATTGTAACTGTAGTTTGCATTTCTGTTCCTTCCTGTCATCTGTGACCTCCGTGATGGAACGATCCTCACCACAGTGACTGGAACATCTTCAGTGCACAGTATGCTCTTCATTACCTCAAGTGACAACTTCCATAGCTTCCTTCTTCTAATGATGGGATTCTCCCCCCCACCCAAATAATGAATTCATTAATTCTTATGTTTCAGAGAAGCAATTAAAAGTATGAAAAGCCCCATCTTCATTGTAAACTTTGTTTTTATTTATTGTATTTGAGATGTTTTTGAAAATCAGCATTATTAGTGAGGACTTTAAATCTAGGGTTTTAAATCAGTTGATGTAACATCTTCATGACTGATCTTGCAAGTGACAACATGAAGATTATGGAAATTTGATGAGGGTTATGAAAAGTACTTCTTCATTAGGCCAGTGAATATCATTTATATATAATTATACTAGATGATTTAGGATTTTTAAAAAATCAGATTACTGAGGTATAATTTATATACAATAAAATTTGCCAATTTTAAGTCTACAATTCAATTTTTTAAGAATCTTTTTATATTATTTTAATTTTTTAAATACCAAAAAACACAAAGAAAATGCAAACATTCCTATTTTGATCATTCCATTCTACATATATAATCAGTAATTCACAATATCATCACATAGTTGCATATTCATCATCATAATCATTTCTTGGAACATTTGCATCTATTCAGAAAAAGAAATAAAATAAAAACAGAAAAAAAATTTGTACATACCATATCCCTTACCCCTCCCTTTCATTGATCACTAGCATTTCAAACAAAATTTATTTTAACATTTGTTCCCCCTATTATTTATTCTTATTCAATATGTTCTACTCGTCTGTTGACAACGTAGATAAAAGAAGCATCAGACACAGGGTTTTCACAATCACAGTCACATTGTGAAAGCTATATCATTATTTAATCATTATCAAGAAACATGGCTACTGGAATACAGCTCTACATTTTCAGGCACTTCCCTCCAGCCTCTCCATTACATCTTTTTTTTTTTTAATTTTTTATTAATTAAAAAAAATTACAAGAAAGAAACACAAACATTCCTAATATATGCTCATTCCGTTCGACATACATAATCAGTAATTCACAATATCATCACATAGTTGCATATTCATCATCACGATTACTTCTTAGAACATTTGCATCAATTCAGAAAAAGAAATAAAAAGACAACAGAAAAATAAAATGAAAAAAGAAAAAAAAAATTTACATACCATACCCCATACCCCTTACCACTGATCACTAGCATTTCAAACTAAATTTATTTTAACATTTGTTCCCCCTATTATTTATTTTTATTCCATATGTTCTTCTCGTCTGTTGACAAGGTAGATAAAAGGAGCATCAGACACAAGGTTTTCACAGTCACACTGTGAAAGCTATATCATTATACAATCATCATCAAGAAACATGGCTACTGGAACACAGCTCTACATTTTCAGGCAGTTCCCTCCAGCCTCTCCATTACATCTTGGATAACAAGGTGATATCTACTTAATGTGTAAGAATATCCTCCAGGATAACCTCTTGACTCTGGAATCTCTCAGCCATTGACACTTTGTCTCATTTCACTCTTCCCCCTTTTGGTCGAGAAGGTTCTCTCAATCCCTTGATGCTGAGTCTCAGCTCATTCTAGGATTTCTGTCCCACGTTGCCAGGAAGGTCCACACCCCTGGGAGTCATGTCCCACGTAGACAGGGGGAGAGTGGTGAGTTTGCTTGTTGTATTGGCTGGAGAGAGAGGCCACATCTGAGCAACAAAAGAGGCTCTCTTGGGGGTGACTCTTAGGCCTAGATTTTTTTTTTTTTTAATGGCCAAATGATTTTTTTTTTATTAATTAAAAAACTTAACAAAAGAACATTAAGATATCATTCCATTCTACATATACAATCAGTAATTCTTAATATCATCACATAGTTGCATATTCATCATTTCTTAGAACATTTGCATCGATTTAGAAAAAGAAATAAAAAGACATCAGAAAAAGAAATAAAACGATAACAGAGAAAAAAAGATTATACATACCATACCCCTTACCCCTTGCTTTCACTTATCATTAGCATTTCAAACTAAATTTATTTTAACATTTGTTCCCCCTATTATTTATTTTTATTCCATATGTTCTACTCTTTTGTTGATATAGTAGCTGAAAGGAGCATCAGACACAGGGTTTTCACATTCACAGAGTCTCATTGTGAAAG